>JAGDQP010051699.1:0-13958 GCA_022664845.1 Lepisma saccharinum | reverse complement strand
CGAATAGTTTTAGTGAAAAGTGGATATTTGCAAAGTCTGCTCTTTGGAAAGCTATCATACAATTATGTGCCCTGGTAACTACAAGCCTCGATGTTAGCAGGAAGAAAACAGAATACTTATCTATTTCAGAACACCCGTTAATAGTAAAACTAAGGTAAAGTTAGGAGAGATGGCGCAAATGCAGGAAGGGAGTGAAGGAGTGGGATTGACACCTAGCGACTCGAGGGAAGTTGAAAACGTCACTAGCAGAGATTTAAGTTCAATGCATGGATCGGCAAAAATTCTTCGTTAAAATCCATCCTCAATTATAAGCAAGCATGATTTTAATTAACGTTATCTATCTTTTCAGAATGAAAGTGACACTGCAAACCAAATGCAGATCGAGAAGTATTAGAACTCAATGTCCAAAATAATGTTGTGTGTAATTTGCAGTCATTCTATGTTGGCAAGTGCTTAGCGCAAATTTTTCATTTCTAATCTTGCTTCAGCAAATCACTAGTCTGCACACATTGAATGTAGATTCATTATTTAATAATGACATATACTTTGTGCTGAAGTAAGTAATTAGATCCATCACTACATGTATATGCAAATATGTGTTAATTTTCAGCCGTTTTATATGACCGAGACTTTATCTTTTCAGGTCCAGAGCCTGGTGAATTTTCTGTTTTGAAAATTGGAAAGACGAGTTTCACATTGACTAGGCCAGTAAGTGTAATTTATTTCTTTTATTTGTGAAGTCAGTTATTAGTATCATCATACTTGGCGTAAATCTGGGAAAGGTTGTTCCCGTGTACAAATATCCATCTTGAGGTTTCAGGCAAACTCGTAGTGAAGGAGTTAGACGATCGAGGTTTCTAAAATGTTCTCCATCCCAATAAAATTTTAGAGCAAACATCAGTTCGAGATAAATTACTGTTTTCAATTCTTATAATTCGGGAATCAGGGAAGATTCAGTACGATTTTAGTTTAATAAACATATAATGACAAATTAATTTTTCAGTTTGGATGCTAGCAGCACTGACATGACTCTTTGTTTAAATTTCAAATAATATTGTTTTTTACTAAAGCAAAAAGCTAATTATCGAAGTAAATCAATGATTTTATATATAGTTGAAAAACATAATACACATTAAATATATATTTCATATTTGTGTTCGATTTCACATCTACCTTCTGCAGCACTTACACCAGCATTTGCCAACTGATTCTATCGAACGCTTTCTGCAAATAAACAAATACTACGTATACTTCCGTATCTTTCTGTACTTCCCTTTGGCTGATTGTTCTTAGTAAATTAACACCTTCTTATGTATATTTTGCTCCTCGAAATCCAATCTGTTTTTTTCCCGTTCCTTCTACCGAATAGTTTCCAGTTTAGTGTACTCAGGAGAATCTTGGTTGAATTCTATTAAACTAATTTACTGATGAAATTTAACGTAACATGGATAAAATTACGTAACTTTTTTACATAATTTGATGTAAGGCTTTGGATCTCTTAATTTTGATTATCTCTTTATTATATGTTCCTTTGTCAACTTCGCACAGATTATAGTTGAAAGCTTTTTTTCTTTTCTCAAAGGTTGTCAAGAGTGAAATATACTTTCGAAAATGATTATTGTTCTTGGATTAAGAACTCATCAGGGATACCACAATACTGCATTCTAGTACATTCACTTTTTAGGTTTTTTTAAATATTAATTAGCTATATACACTTCGTCCTTCGTAAATATAAATATCATCTTTATGTATATGATCCGCAAAAAATACGTCCGATTTAAACCATCTTCCTTTTATTTATCCTGCAATGAAGGAAAATGATAAAAATCTGCACCTTATACCAGAATATATACTTAAACACGAACTAAAATTTAATGATGTAAAATCAGAAAACATAATAATTACAAATTAAAATACACTTCAAAATTGAGTAGTATGGAGATCAAACAACTTGCTGTTCCATATTGAATTGTTCATCAGTTTGTGTCGCCTCTAGTGTACTGCGATATACGCATTGCATTATATAAATGTTTTCGTCACCTATGTGACCTCCAAAGCTTATTATATAAACTCATACTTCTGGATCTTTCAAAGTACATTGTTTTTGATATTGCTGCCTTTGTGATGATCAGTACTGTAGCTACCATACACTTTAATAATATTATTTTCCAAAATTATTATCTATTTCATATGCAGAACGTTACTTAATGTATGTTACTTTAGTGTACTCAATTCTGGTATTTTCAAAATTTCTGATTTAAATATTTATTTTTAACTACATGACATCAGATTTATATGCGTACGTATACAATGGACACTTTACTTGGCATCCGAACACGAACAAATGTTACCGCCAGAACTATTTATAACCAGAAACTTAAAATAAAAGGCATTTTATTTTGATAAAATTAAATAGTTGATTGTTTCTAGAACAACTGCCATTTAAAATATTTTTGTATCAGGAAATTTCAATGTTTTCAACTATATTGTCTCAGCAGAAACCGAAGAACGGCCCCGAGGGTGAGGTATATAAATTTTTGTAATGTTATGCAAATCACTTATTCTTGGACTCCGGTTAGTTAGTGCTGTAAAAACCGAAGATTTCCTGTGAAGTTTTTGAATAAAAGATAGTTTATCTTCATTTTTTTTTCCAAAATAACATTTTCTTCATACAGCAAGTATTTAATGCTTTACGCTGCACATAATCATAGCAACCCGCAAAATTGGTTGCCCTCACACATTCATCCCAATTGACTATTGCTTTGGTTACCTGCAGCCTTACGAGGCAAATGATGGGATAATATGTGTATTCGCCGCCGCAGTGCTGCGCTTCCTATTTTTCACCCTCACAGACGCAATTAACTAAGGACATATGGACTGAAGTTATTTGATGTAGTTTATAAAATACTAATGAACCTCTAGGAAACTGATGAAATAATTCGAATTGTAGGAAGACTTTAAGTTCCTAGAGGTAATACAACTTCGAAGACAATTTTGCTGTAAACTGAGAAGCTATGAATTCTTACCCAAACATGTTTTCATTCTGTATACAATACGTTAATTTCTAATTTCGGAATTATTCAAAGAAAATATCTGTTTTTGATCATAATTAACATCCGCAAAAATAAATTATTTGTATCTCAAAATCCTGGGAAATAAACATGAGTCTATTCAAAGGCAAAGATATATGCTTGCGTTTACTAGTAAGTTGTGCTTCACCATAAAAACATGGGGGCATTGCTCCCTCATGCTCCGGGATCCAAGTCTCGTTCCATACTGTGGAAATATATACAGATACAAACAGTGTATCAAAAATGTTGAATGTTATATGCATATTTAAAAAGAGTTGTACAAATTCATAATAAATACATTTGCAAACAAGTAACTACATATATATTTCTTCCAATGAGTCTGTTGAAATAGGGCCTCGAGAAGTTTTATTTCAAAGCATATAATAACTTAACCACGTCCAACTGGGTGCTTGGGTATAGGAAACAATTACAGTATGTTTTAAATGCTTCGAATATGTATGCACAAAATTTGCTGCGGATATTGCCGAACTGTCTGGAAGCAGTAATGATTTATTTTTAATTGATTGGCAACACTGTCAACTGTGGTACATGAAATGCCTCTATGACACTTTCCAGTACGTAAATACGAAGTTTGGTACAATGGGTTCTACGATGTGGAAGCAATTAACATTTTTATTTTCTGAAATTAGTTGGCAACACTGACAACTGCGGCGCAGGAAGTACCGAAATGAACTGTCCCAGTACGAATTGCACATTCCATTTTGGTGTAAATCAATGCGGGTACATCGAACGGTAGAAAATATGAAATTTATTTTTTTAATCATTTGGCGACTGTGAAAACTACAGCGCCTGAAGTGCCTCTATGATCTGTTCCAGTACCTAATGAACACGCATGTCAAATTTAGGGTAAATCAATGCACATGTGTACCTTTTTTTATAAAGATATTTTAATGAGATGAATTTTATAATAAGCTGACAACACTGACAACTGGTGTGCTTGATATCGGGGACACCCGAAACTATCTTCTATTGTGTTGAACATTATTTTAGCTATGTTTGGGGCAGATACGGTATGGGAGATTTTTCTATTGAAAAGAAACGAAAATTTAACAAAAATGTATACTCGTTATTTACAAGCGAAATTTCCGGTTTTGGACTTAGCAGATTGGGAAGTACGTTATGATTATTACAATAAATGATGCATGTTAAAATCTTGTTTTATATTCAGGTAAACCTGGTAACCCTATCAGAGAGTAAGTACAAAATAAACTGCTAATTATCAGAATGAAAATGCTTTGACAAGTGAGGCGCCTCTCCCTCATTTTATTTAACAAATATAAACAAAAGTTTTTTAAAAAAATATTGGTCGAAACCAGAAGATTTACGAATAAGGGAAAGATATAGAAATGTATTACACTTACATATAATATGGATTTTCTTGCAGGGAATGTGATATCAAAGTGCCAAAACAACGCCGAGAACTGGGAAAGGGAAAGAATATACTGATCGCAACGTTAACTTGATAGCCGAATCACAAGCGGAGTACTACACGTTGGCTTGCGAACCCTTTCTCACACGTCACGAACGAAGTGTGTATGTGCTTGTGATTGGCATCGTCTGCATGGTTGTTCTCACTCAAGGAGTGCTAGATTGGCTCAGCTGGCAGGCTCTGGGCGGGGATTTCCCGCTCATCTTCTGTTGCCCCAAACACCTCTTTGATTAACCTTTATGTTAATAATGAAAGCACCATCATGGGAATAAATATTGAGAATTTATACTTAATCATCTAGAATCCTGAAATTAAAAGCGAGAGCATGGACACTGCTTTTGCTCGCACAAAACAACCGACAAGGTAATAATACCGATTCATTCTTATTTTCAATTTCGCGCTGAACACTTGCGATTCACCACACACACACGTACTCACTCACAAATACAAGCGCGCAGACGACAATCAGTGTTGGTGTCTCCACAAATTTTACAGAAGTTACGCGAGAGCTCCGTTTTTTCCTTTGTTTTTTTCATAATTTCTTCAAACTTCTGAATATCTCTTTTCCCAATAATCTGTGTGGCAATGCCATAACAAGCCGGTACACGTTGTAGTAATTTTTGATTACTGATAAAAAAATAACAGAAATATTACTTTTTTTTACCTTGTGAGTATGTTTCGTTCATATCAATAATTTCCGATTTTTTCAACTATACCATAATTAATTTCCGATTGTTTCAAAAGATCAAATGTCTCCTTTGGGATAAAATATATGCAATTTTAGTCGTACGTCCTGATTCGGTGAATGGGAATGCTCTTGGCACTTTTCAAGTTTTTTCCAGTGGCTTCTGCAGTTTGCCATTTCGAACAGGGGTGTGATGGAGGGGCGAGCCCTTTGTTAAATAGCAAACTCTTTGTTAAAATGCTGGCGAGGAAAAAATAATAAACACAGTGCACGTGCTTTATGTATATATTCTGTAAGATCAGCCAACATCGTTGTTGCCACAGGTGTCCCTTGTTTCCATTTAATAGATATATGAGTCTATACTTATTTTAAAGTAAAACCCGTGTCTACCCTCCAAATTAATATGTCTCGAATTTGACAATTGTTTAGGGTATATGTGGTTTGTCCATACGTCATTATAAACATTAGTGATTATAGGACTTATTACGTCCTGTAATGCTACATATCATTTAGGAGACATGCCATCTGGGCCAGGCCATGATGTAATTTTAGTGAGTTTATCGCTCGCTTTATTTCCCCTTTCGAGATATTTGACCCAGCTCATTTTAAATGTGCAACGGGAGAGTGGGCAAAAATATTTCAGGTAGTTTGTGTCATAAGTTCGTTTTAAAATTATTGAATAAATAATTGTATTGCATTATGCATAGCTGAATATATATTTTACCTATATGTATGTTACCGTGATTGTCCACGTATTCGTTTATTTATTTTTGTTTTCCTTCATTGCGTTCTGTTATAACATGTAAATTAGATTTGTTTTCAGTTATTCTTATTTGCTATAGCTTACTGTGCAATATTAGACCTTGGCCTCTTTTTATGTATATTACGTAACAGGTTTTTCTATTCTTTTCAGATTTAGGAAAACATTTTCTACCTGTGTGATTCTCATGTGATATGCATTCAACAAATGAAAATAATATTCAATTTGTTTTTGTTTTCTTGTTCTTGACGTTTAGTTTTTAGTATATTTTTTGAAAATTACACTAACCTACGCTTAACATTTAACCACTATTGCACCTCATTGTGCTTATAGAACTGTTGATTTAACGCTGCTTGTAATATATTTTTTGCATCTATAATATATTTATTTGTCATCCTAGATTTGTGTATTCACAAACCAAGTACAGCACTGTATTATTTTAAGAGTTGATTTGGGGATTCACTGTAGTTCTTGAAATGTTTGATTTCAATTCTACCGTTACAAAAATGTGATCTATTCTTGACCATCCTGTAGCCTATATATATATATACAGGCTATATACAGGATGAACTCGAAAGATGTGGAAAATCTTCGGGAGGTGATCCCTGAGATCCAAAGAAGAGAAACAATCATCTGACCAATTCTCGAATTCCGCTTCGTATAAGAGATACGGGGTTGCTAACTTGGAATCCAAAATCGACCTTTGACAGTTACAAGTTATTAGAAAGATATTGACAAACTGAAGGAGGTGATTCCAGATATCCAAACAGGAAACATACGAACATCATGAAAACATTGTTTCGCAGACAGAGATTTCTCAATGAGGACGAGCAGCCTGGTAGTTGGTGGTTCTGTCGCATAACCGAGACGATGCGTTCTTCGGACGCAAGTTTCGCTCGTAACAAGTAACGTGGATAACTACAACTGATGCTCACAAAGCGAATGACTGAAAAGATGACAGCGAACACATCGGTGATGGACGAAGCTATGCGAAGCACCCGGAGCACGAATGATATTCTGTAAAGCAATTATGGGCAGAAATGCACAGTTTGCTCTCAATAAGAATAATTTTGTAGCCAACATACGTACAACACAGCAAGCTCATTTACCTCTATTTTAATCATACTAAATGTTCTAAATGAACCCATGTCTTTTTATGAAAGCGTTTAAACGTCGCATCAATGACTGATGTACCCTGCCGAATGTTCCAGTTCGAATCCGCACAGTGTCACATTCCCCTGGACTGAAACCTCTGCTGTTCGTGGCATCCGAATTACACCGCTCTGACCTTTATTTCCCCCCTTCCTCCTTTCGGGAATGATGCAAACATTGTATTTGCTTTCCTAGGACTCTCCTTGTTTTGTATCAAGAATTAACTCCCACAGATTGTGCACATCTTTTTGTTCAGTTAGAATTGTCAACAGTCGATTTTGTATTCCAAGTTGGCAAGCCTGTATCTCTTACACGAAGCGGAATTCGAGAATTTGCCATATGACTGTTTTTCTTGTTTTGATCCCAGAAGTCACCTCTCGAAATTTTTCCACATCTTTCGAGTTCACCCTGTATATACAGTATGTTTTTTTTGTGGGATAATTATCTTATACGCATCACTCAAATCATGCTGCTTATATAAAGGCTGTATTTCTGAAATTGTGAGATCATCATGTACTGCAATAGCCACAGCCTTTTACACTTCGTCATGCACTTCTTGGAGGCAGATGATATGTATTGTGTTTTGCATTAAAAACTATTAAGAATGTTTAATTTTGTTTAAACTTTTATATTGTCTATGTTCAATGACACGTTGTTTAATGTCATCAGCTTTGTGTACACAAATAGTGTTACAAGAAATTTGTCTTTGCTGTATGGTGGCATTATTATTTTTATTATTACAAATGGAAATAAATAAACTTACTATTTGTTGTCCTGTTTCGCGTAAATGAACATAATACCTGTTATCCGTAATTATGTCACGCTTCTCTCCTGGATGAGATCCGTGTGACACTGCTCCCTTAACGTTTGAGAGGACCCTGCGCGGATGATCCTTTTGGTATTGACACTATCAGGCAAATTAGGTGTTATCAATTTCACTTCTTTTCCACTTCTTAATTTTCTTTTTGTGCGCTCTTTCCTTCTCGTTTTGATTTTGTGTCGTAATTTCGTCCAACTCACGAAAATCACTCGTATCACCCGTCAAAGCTTCGAACACTATGCACTTCACCTTTTTCCTCATATCCGCCACTCACTCTAACTGAGAATTAGAATCAAATTGCCTAATGGTACACTATCCTCTTCACCAATTGAACACTCCATGTTTGAACTTTGTTCTAAAGCACTTTTTCGCTACGCCCAGTTTATCTACCTCAAGCTGGTATGCAGGATCAGCTGTTTGATTGGCCTCCACTTCTCTGCTGCCTGACGTAACATTGGCAGCTCTGAGTCTCAATGACGACCAATTGCTTATAAGCGTGCTTGCTCCAATGAAGAATATGCCGAGTCTGATAATGGGGTTACACAAGATTTATTTGCTGAAAAGTAAAACAGAGCCGCATCTGGGATGTTCTGGAATTGTGATTTTTCTACTAACTTGACAATTGTGATATGTTGTTAAGATTTATTTGCACACCAAACACTCACCTTGTAAGAAATTTGCAAAAACTTGAATCTATAGTCCATACACCGAAAGAAAAAAGACAGTCTTTTTGGTATCTTACTAAACGTAATTATGCGCTCACAATTGTAGACAAGATATTTATGAATTTGGAAGTAACAAAGCTTCAAAGCAGATTGTATTTGACTATAAGGTTGAAATATTTCAGCTACTTGTTGGTCTGTTAACTCAATGGGTAATATAAAATCCTCCGCTTGATATTGTCCATTATTTTCTATACTTACTGGTAATTCTTGTATAATTCCCTCCTCTTCATATCTCACTTTACCGTTACACGTGTGTATTGCTTTCTCAGCGGTTGCTAATATATTACAGCGTAAATACTTAATGTTTTGATAATTGTCAACCTTCACCGATTGTATATGTTCTTCTTGTAATTGTAATTGTTATGCTATTAATATATGGAAATATTAATTATGTGTGTTAGATTTCTTAGGCTGACGTTGAAAGTGTTCTTACGAATAATTGTAGTGTTCATATTTTACTGCTGACACCTGCACTTCACTCACACCACTAAACTGCACCGACCACCAGCAGGAGTGCTTGCACCAACCACCAGCCACTACGCCATTGAGCCACAAAATCTTCTTATGCTTTTGTTCTTACGGGACTCCTCATGTAATAACACATACTGTAAATAGTATTAACATTATTTACAAGATTTTAGTCATGAACCAGCCACCACATAAATCTTGGGAATATGAGTGAGAATCTTTGAACTAGATTGAACTAGAAATGAACACATGTGGTTAACTTTCCCATTCGGAATTCGTCTTGAAATTCTAAGATGGTTTGAGTTAAATCGAGCACTCCAATGTGCTAAATTATAACTCGCTGGTATAAACTACGTATCTTAATTATTTTTAATCAAACTTGGTTTTGTTCTATTTACTTGTGTCCTCCGTTGTCCATTGTTTAAGATATACTCTCATCGACTAGTAGATTGATAATTGCGAAAACACGGTGTACAAACCAAGATCAACGGAGCGTTCAAATTAGCATCAAATCATTTGGGAAAAATTACAAGTCCTTGACAACCTCAACAGAAACAAAATCAATCATTTTCATCGTCTTCTAATTAATGGCTTAGTTCAATTATGCGGCTTATACCCATAACAACTTTTATCTAATGTTTATATATCCCAATTTCACACTTCCTTATACCTTCTGCGCATCAAATTCTAACATAATTAAAAATATAATTTTCTTAATAAATTGTCTTAGTACATTGGGGTGTATGCGAGAACAACCGTCTATGCACTATGTTAAAAAAATAGCATAGACTTTTGTTTGCGCATACACCTCATTTGGAGAAATTATATTATTAATTGAATAATTAATTTCAATATGTCTTTGTTTTAGATTAACTCTGACGGTGGGCGTTGCCCTGTTGGATACTCTAATGATATTGTCATTGATCCTCCACCTACAGGAAAAGGTGGATCATATAATTGTAGCAGTGTTCGATGTTTTGTGAATAATCTCAAACCATTTACAACTTACAATGTTAAACTGTACAGGACGAACTCTGAATTGGCCACATCCATAACCGTTAGAACCTTAGAAGCAGGTAAGAAAGATCTCCAATAATGATGAGTTATTCAGGATTTTGCTTTTAATAGCTCTTTTTAAACTTACTGAGCAAGTCGGTGTTAAATATCCCGATATTTATGAAATACGACTAAACAAAACAGTTGTGTTATTTTCTTCATCTATTCAGAGAAACATTTAGATACATATATTTCTGTAGATAAAATTAACCCTGGCATGGTCGGAAAATATCTAATTAGGGACATCGGTAGACATGAATCTGGGCCCATTATACTTGTTTTTCCATTTAGCAATTGGATGTTGTATATTTTATATATCCTTCTATATCTCCATTTGCATCTCCAAAGAATAGCAAAATGAATATATCGTGTTTTGTGTGAGTTGCTAACGTGGAGCGTATAAGTTTAGCAGTGTCAGGTTTTGATATTGTTAGATGTTAAACCATTGCTGAATACTATTGAACGTGGAGTAAACGACATATTTATTTTTTCTCTGTTTACTTTAATAATCATGGTACTCTAATTAGGTGCAAGCATATATATGTCTAACTGGCCCTTTTTTTGATTAAGGTATACTCTGAACTACTACGTTCAATTATTTCCCCTCCACCGAACATATTGAGATGCCACGCCTCATGAGGAATACCTGTCGGTATTGATACTTTAACTAAATATGACTCAGCACCGTCAAATCGGATTTTAAGTTGCGATATTCTAATATGATGATCACTCGATTACTTTTAGAAGGAGGTTTAAAAGCGAACTAAGATTCCATATCATCAGTACGCACACTTGAAATGTTCGGTCAAAATACTAGAAAAGTCGCTGTAATTTTTGTCCAATTCGAAGAAAATATGAATTTTCATTTCATACCCTTATTTGCATGCTCCGTTTACCTTCGTGAATTTTCTACTTATTCTCTGAGTCTCTGAGTTTTATTCCAGGGTTTTTCCTCAGTCATACCAGGCAAATGCTAAGATGATACCTACAAAAATAGGCCCTAGCCGTTTATATTCCAACATCCTCTCTCCACGATACCCTGGTCCAGTGGCGTTTGCCCGTTGCGCAACACCCCCTTCCTTGAGGTTATTTAATTTTTAATTCATTCACTCTGAAATAAAGAATATGTAATAATATTTGAACACTCGGAGTTCACAAAAGCCATTGTTTCCTTTAGGAAGAGAAAAAAAAGTGCTTCACAAGTTCAGAGTTTAATCTTGGTGTTGTAATCCACGCGCACACGCTTTAACGCCTATCTCGTTACATAGCATTCCCCTCCACTAGTTGTAGGACTGGAATTTGTAATACAATTAGTACAGAACTTGAAACGCTACACGGCAAATTCAAGCTGAATGTTTCTGTTCATTCCTCCCCTCCTAGCTTTGTATTGCTTCCACCAGGTGGCATTTGTTGCGAGCAAGCGACAAGACCTTCTCCCACGCTGCAGAAAGGTCGTCTGTCAGTTACCTTCACTTACTCGCAGCTTCTTTCTCTCTCTCTCTTTCTCTCTCTCTGCCTCTGGAGTGACTCCTTAGTGTCGGAAGATAGATACCAGAGCATATAATTAAACTCTTGTGCCCACCTAATTCAATGTGGACCAAACTTTGAGTTCTAGCTCAAGTTTATAAGCTTCTTATCGCGGCGCGACCCATTTTTTATTTAATTTTTAAATCCTGAGTTTTTCCTGTAATAGTATACGGTACTGTGTATGTAATAGAAAATACTGCAAATTACATTTTTTTTCAAGAATTAAGACATGCATAAAAAAGGGCCACACAATGATATCAAGCGTAAAAAGCTGAGTTAGAACTGAAATTTTGGTCCATATTGATTTAGACTGGAAGCGGACATAGGAGATTAAGTGTCCTCTCCTCTTCTTGTCTTCATATATTCATTAAATTTTGGCAGCATCAGCAGTCAGTCCAGTATCGCTTTTAGACAGAGGTCATTGCGGGAAACTCATGTCACTTTAATCGCGAAATGATAATTTTAAAGCCATGGCATTGTATCGCCCTATTTCAAATACTGTGTATATACATAGTTACGCTCATGAATCTATTTATGAGGAAAGCTGCTTTTATGGTTATAAATGTAATATTATTTTCTCAAATTTGCAAGGCGTGTACCTTTTTTCTCGTAGTCCCCAATCCCTATCCCATTTAAGTATTTGTCAACACATTTCAGAAACTAATACCACTATCAAAAATATAAGTTTAGGCATAGCCACCTTAAGCCAAGAAACACTGCGGAAACTTAAGCCAGAATAGTCAGTTCCTGGTATCGAAAGGAACTCCTCCCGAGTACACTCTATCAACTAAGGTGCGGCCGGTTGGAACATAACATACTGTATCGATGTTTATCACATGCACGCACACATACAAATATATGTGTATGCAATGAGAAAGTTCTTCAATTATCTAAGATGTTCACCATATTCAATCCACTAGTGGATGAGGCCTCTCCCCGAAGGGAGGAATTTGTCTACTGCTCCCACGCTGACCAGACGGGTTGGAAGAGGAGAGCCGAAACTCTCACTGTGATCGCCACTGTCTTTTATTCACAGCAGCTCCCCAATTGTCCTCACGATGCTGGGTCGACACCGAAAATTTTGAACCCCCACCGGGAATCGAACCCGGGACCGCTCGCACTGAAGTCGAGCGCGCTACCGACTAGGCTACACAGGAGCTCAGTATATATATATATATATATATATATATATAAAGAGAGAGAGAGAGAGAGAGATTGCATTTGCATTTACTATAACTTTTTAAGCAAGATATTTTGTGTATTTTGCTACAAATATCTTCTATATAAATGATAAACGTAAATTAACTAAAAAAACAAAAACAAACCCCTTAACTGCACGACATCCCATTAAGGGCCCAGGTCTACCATCCGGCTTTGGTACTCATGCCGTAGAAGTGATATGTGGTCAGCATCTCGGTTCCTCTTTGCCGTTAATGCCGGTTTTCATAACCGAATTCCGCTACCTCTTTATTCAGGCAACTCCCCAATTGGCCTCACGACGCTGGGTAGACGCCGCACAGCCAGCACCATCTGAAGTACTACAACGGTCACTCGTCCAAGCACTGACCAGACCCACAGCTGCTTGACTTCGGTGATCTTACGCGAACCGGTAGACCAGTTCGGTAAGGGCGTTGCCCAAACGTATATAACAGGCTATTATATGATATTATAAAGCATGCATATTGTGCCCCATTTTAAAGAACTGACAGACAAAATTTTCTTTTGTCTTCCGTGTACACGTCATTGTTTTATGGAATTAGTGCAGTGATTCTTAATAGTTCCGATCATTTTAGTATTGTATTCGATTCTTTAAAGAAAATAATTGCTTAGCAAGCATAAGCTTCAAAGTTCATTTTCGTTTCTCTACGTTGGGAAAGTATATTTTCTACTGGACAATTTAAACTATACATTTCAGTAAAATACAACTAGTACTTCACCTCTCAAAATCCAAGACTTGTGATAATATTTTCTCTTAGAGAAAGAAAATTCCAACCCTTGGGCTGTCATACATACACTCTCGGAATTACACAGCGATGATCCTAAGTTAGTTCATTTCCGTATCTTACAGGCTTCAAGAAGCAACGTGTATAATAATTGCATGCGAAAAACTGAAGCTACTAATAGACACTTAAATGTGCATTGTAAAAAGTTTCTAATGAACCATAATTCATTGAGATAAGCTAATCACGGGACGCAGATAATGTTACCAAATAAGAATTTACATTTTCCTTAAAAAATCCGCGA
>JAGDQP010051698.1:0-13958 GCA_022664845.1 Lepisma saccharinum | reverse complement strand
CTTATCCAATAATCTTGTCTGGTAAACACGTCCATCTTTCTCCTTCCATCAATTTTTATATATATTGTTTCGTCTCGCTCTTATTTTTTTTTCATTTTATCGATACTAATACATGTATATTTTGAAGAAATGTGCTCATGATGTTTGGTGATATTAATATGGGATAGGCGAAGGAAGGAGAAAGATGGACGTGTTTACCAGACAAGATTATTGGATAAGATAGTGCCATTTGGGTGGCCTAGCTGCACGGCGTTCGCTGTCACAATTTTTTTAATGCGAAGTGTACACTGTTAATAAAGTTAAAAAAAATCCATATCTCCTGTCATGTTTCAGAGCAATGTCAGCATTTGCACTTGTAGGCAGTTATCCTGGGAAAGCACCCAATAATTTCTATTACATTATTTGAAGTTCACAGTTTTCAGTTCCAGTGTGATAGGCGCACTTATGCCGAAAGTGAAAACTGTTTCTTATCATAATGGCATGTCCAAATGCTGATCAAGTGTTTGCTGGTGCCACCTTAACCAGTCAGTGGGAACTACGGTCCCCAATGAAAGGGATGAAAGCGTGGCGTAATTTGTGGGAGTATAATTGTTTGTCTTGGGTGAAAATGATAATTAACTTGATTTACTTACCTTTCTGAACGCCTTGGACTTACGTACCTTGGTGTGAAGTGTCCGATGGGAAATTTGGCTCCAAGGAGGTTACAGATACATGTGCACCGTCGATGTTATTTTCGCTAAGACTGTGCGAATAATGTTACTTTTCACGTTTGTTTTAAAGTGTATGATACCAACATTTTGTTGAGTTGTTTGTAGTTCAACATGCACGGGAGTGCATGCAGCCAAGTTGTCCACATCACAAAACGTCAGCACTGCCAGAAGCATGTTATACTGGAACAAGAGTTTATGGCGAAATTGGCAATTTCGAGACACCTTAAGAAAGAAGATGTTAAATATAGGAATTATGAGCTTTCAAAGTTAAGGAGATATGGCAAACATGTGCAGATGTGCAAAATTTCATATTCGTAGTTTGAAGCATGTTAGAGTTGTGGACCCCTGAAATTGGGTATTTTAGGCTAACTGACTCACTCACTCGCTCATCATATTGTCTTGGTGTTCGGAATAATCTAGAAACATCAAAATTGGCATAAGGGTGGAGAATGATAGGTAGGTAAAGGAAAAAGTTCCGATATTTTGAAAAAGTTGCCATCTTGGATTCAAAATGGCCGCCAAACGTAAAATTTAAAAAATACACAATTTAAATGGTTGAAGTTACAAAAAGGAAATTTGGTATAAAGGTACATCATTACTAGTAGGTTAAGGAAATAATACAAAATGTTTCCAAAGACGCCATCTTGGTTCCAAAATGGCCGCCAAAACGAAATTTCCATAGAATACACAACCTAAAGGGCTGGAACAAGAAAAACGAAATTTAGTATGACGGTACATAATTATCATTAGTAGGTTACGAAAATATTACAAAATGTCTCTAAAGACGCCATCTAGGATCCAAAATAGCGGACCTTATAATCCATTTTCCACACCGTTTGAGCTAGAGATACAAAATTTGGCATGAAGGTGTATTATCAAGAGTAGTTTAGGAAAAATTACAACATTTTGGTAATGTCGTCATTTTGGATTCGAAATGGCAGCCAAAAAAACATTTTTCGCACCGCTCGAGATACAGAAATGGAATTTGATATGAAGGTCATCACGATTAGGTCAGGACAATATAAGAAAACGTTAAAAATGTCGCCATCTTTAATCCAAAATGACCACACAAAGCCTATTTTCCAAACCACTGAAGCTAGAGAAACAAAATTTGGTATAAAGGTATACCATCACGAGTAGGGTACAATACATGTGACAAGCCTCCCAGAGGTATGGGGGAATATCTTCACAATGAAGGCGCAATTCCCCGCAGAGTCTGGTTAGAATAAAGAGGGCGCAGCCCGCCATGGGTTTCTGAGGGCAGCGCCCCCAGCGAAGCGAAGCGAGTATATATATATCGTCGTCTTAACTGCAATACCACCTATGTGTCATTTTCTACCTTTTCATGTTTTGTTACCAGTTTATAGTTCTGTGTACTGTGCATACAGTAGAAAAAAATCATGTGGAAATAACTTCTAGTTTTTTAAATATAGCAGCTTTTCAGTACCTACTTGAATTCCAGACTTTAGTCCAGAAACCGGTTTTCTTGTCATTCGTGAAATATTCATAGTTTGTCACATAGGAGGTATTGCAGTTCCAACGACAATATTATACACGTAGAAAAAGCTGTGAAATCAGAGCAAAATCACCAGAGTTGAAAAAAGGTTCAGCCAACTTCTTCAGCCCTAAAATGTGGTGAAATGAAGGATGGATGAGACAAGTTCCTTGGCGACAGCATGTAAGAGGAACACTGGGACTTGGCGCGAGGTGGCAAGGTTCATGATCTTCAAACCATAAGGCTGTTCGCTGCTCTAAATCCACCACGCCCACCAACACTAACTTTAAGGCTCGAACATCAGTAACCTTGCCACCTCGCGCCAACTTTCAGTGTCCCTGCGTGCCCCACAAAGTTTTGTGTGTCACAAAACGTCAGCACTGCCAGAAGCATGTTATACAGGAACAAATGTTTTTGGCGAAATCGGAGATTTTGAGGCCCCGTAAGAAAAAATATATTAAAGGTAGAAATATCACCTTTCGAACCTAAGGAGATACGGCAAATATGTGCAGGTGTCCAATTAACTTGAAGCAAATTCAAGTTTTGGACCCCTGAAATTGCGTATTTTAGGCTTACTGATCCATACACACACACATTCACTCACCCACTCACTCACTATATTGTTTAGAGTGTTCGAGATAAGCTAGAAACATGAAATTTGTCATGAAGGTGCAGGATGATAAATGGAAAATTCCGTCATTTTGAAAAGTGGTCATCTTGGATTCATAATGAATTTTCAAAGAATACACAGTCTAAAGGGCTGAAGCTAATAAAACCAAATCTAGAATGAAGGTGCATCATCACTATTAGGTTAAGAAACTATTACAAAATGTTGAAAAAGTTGCCATCTTGGATCTAAAATGGCCGCAAAAGCCAAATTTCCATAAAATACACAGCCTGAACGGCTGGAGCTGGAATAACGAAATATAATACGATAGTACATCACTATTAGTCAGTTAGCAAAATATTACAAAATGTCCCCAAAGACGCCATCTTGGATAAAAAATGGCAGACCTCTTAATCCATTTTCCACACCGTTTGAGTAGAGGTACGAAATTTGGCATAAATATGTATTATCAAGAGTAGTTTAGGAAAATATTACAACATTTTGAAAAGAGTCGATATCTTGGATTCAGAATGGCAGCCCAAAAAAACATTTTTCGCGCCGTTCATGATAGAAAAATTAAATTTGATATGAAGGTGTACCATCACGATTAGGTCACGACAATATAAGATAACGTTAAAAATGTCTTCATCTTTAATCCAAAATGGCCGCTCAAAACCCATTTTCCAAACCATTGAAGCTAGAGAAACGAAATTTGGTATGAAGATGTACCATCACGAGTAGGTTACAATACATGGGGCAAAATATGAAGCGAAGCCCTCCGGGGGCATGGGGAAGATCTGCACCATGGAGGCGCAGTTCCAGGAAAGTCTGGTTGCGATAAACGGAGAACAGACCCCAAAACGCGCTAAGTTGGAGACGCAGAACGCCTCGGGTTTCTGCAGATAGCGCCCCAGCGAAGCGAGTATATATTTATATTTTTCTCCTACAAAACACTGTGAAATCCGAGCAAAAACACCAGAGTTGAAAGAAGTTCAGCCAAGTTCTTCATCCCTAAAAGTGGTGAAATAAAGGACGGATGAGCCAAGTTCCTTGGCGACAGCATGTAAGAGGAATGCTGGAACTTGGCACGAGGTGGCAAGGTTCCTGATCTTCAAACCATAAGGCTGGTGGCGGTATTGAAACCACCACGTCCACCAGCACCAACCTAAGGCTTGAACATTATGAACCTTAGAATCAGGCTTTCTGAAACGTCAAGAAACGTCTAGGTAATTCAATAACTTTGGTGCTCTTTGGACTAAATTACAAACGCTTAGGTTTCGGAATAAATTCGATGTCGACCCTATTTAATACCGATCATTAGATGATTACACTGAGGTAGATTTTATTGATGATATCATTAACAGTGATACAATCGAATCAATTCTGTCTCCAGATAGTGAGTGCCAAATTCTTGCTTGGTCGTCATAATGAAAATTAAGTCGGATGCCGTAGACGATAACCAAATTTCGGCTCAATTTTTATACTAATCCTCCGTAACATTCTGGACTCTGTAAATGTTAATCTAGCAAGCAATGACATTCTGGACTATGTACATGACATATTCTATTAGGCAATTATGGAACACTATGTAAATTTGGAAACTTGTAATGGCATACCAGTATTTAAATCTAACCATACCAGTAATACTTCGTTTCTGCTCCGTACAGAAGATTTTCGTAAAACCATATTTTTATTATAGAAATGCATTTCAGTCAGTTGATTACGATATCTTAATTGCTAAATTGAGAGCTTTCTGTATTTGTGCTGAAATTGCCGGATCTGGGATTTGCTCCTCCCTAGCTGGGTCATTCCGTGTCAAATCATCAAATTTTAGGGAAGAAATTGGTTGTATCAATATATTAGAAAAATAATATTTTTCATACGTGAGTTCCTACATGCCTGTGAATATAAGAAACACTTTTGAAAAATATGGTCTGCGTTTAGTTATCCCGGGGCGGTCATATTTCCAACATGGTTAATAACGTTTTCTGGTCGCCCAGCTATGTATGGAGACAGGAATACCTCAGAAACTAGAAAAACTAGAGCTGAATGAAATACCATTGTTCAGCTCTTAAAGTGTACTTTAAAGATTTGTAAGTACTTTTTCTCAAAATGAATTCCTTCATTTCATTCTAAACTGTAAAAAATTGACTTTTGGAAACACTTTTTTTTTTAGAATTAATTGAATATAAGGTTGCAATTTGTCTTAACATTTATACCTATCAACAGGGTGTATGCTTGCAAAAACACATGCCTTGAACCACTCCTGGTTTGCTACATGAATTCAAACATGACCCTTCGCCGAACAATCCGTATTTTGGTCTTAATAATGAATCCTCATGAAAAAATCTTAAATTTGGTGACGAGGCAGCCTTGCATGTTCCGAAATCACAGCAAGATTTTCAACTTTTATTTTCAAGTAGTTTGGTTAGCACAAGGAAATTCATGAGATTTGAAATTGCGGACGTTTTGAAGCAGCATTGTACCACAGGCCAGTAGCCCGCCGAACATTTTAGGGGGAGCTAGGCAAAATTTAGGGGAGTGCTAGTCAATATATTAAACAGATTTCTTCTGCAAAGCGATTGTTATAAAAGTGAGTAGTTGCATAACAAACAGAAGTAACAGTTACATACGCGTACATTTCAACGAACGTTTACTGTATTTTTTATCAGTAATACAGACTGTAACTGCCCGGTTAGATGCCATTGATTACGTTTATTATCTGTACTTATGCGGAAAGTCGTCGTAATCGTACTTATTTCTATCCATATTTACTACAGAGAATGTCTGGGAATCCCCTACTTCCTTTGGAGATTCCCTTGCGCATCCATCGTATAATTTTGGAATATGTAGGTTTGGATAGAGCAGGTTTGAAGCCTTTAGCAGCCTCAGTTCTACTGTTAATGGGTTTCCCACGCGAGTTGGACTTTAACTTTTTCATACATGTTGTTACACACCTCTACAAGGGTATTGGCGAAGAAATTATTTGGTAACGATTTAGTTGGCAGATATTCTTATTTTTCCCTTACTATAAAGAGAAACGGCTAAATATATTGGACTTAATTTATCCAAGGACTATCAAGAATCAAAATCTTTTGAAGGAGCACGGATCATGATTGTTGAGGAAAACAAGCTTTTCTTGATCTGACGAAGCATATGAGCGAATATATTACGCAAAATTATAACACTATTATTGAAAACTGATTTGTAAGAATGGCATTATTATTTAAAGTAATTTAAGATAGCTACAGTTTGGAATTATACAGGGTGGTGCAAAATTCCGTTTACAACGCTTGGGAGAAGAATCTACACATGAAAACAAACAAAAAGTTTATGTGACAGTTTGTTATATTTGGCGTAATTTCCGAGTTACAAGCTGTCGCAAATGGCGGCAAAACGACGTGTAACACCTCATTGCGGACAAAGCAAATGTGCAACAGCAAGCGGCCCCAAACATTTTAGAGAAAGTAATGTCTGAATGACACAATGGTGGCAGAAGCAGATGCATCTCATGTACGGCGAGGCCCATCAAAATCGTGCAGCACGTCGTCTGTATCACGCACGGTTTCCAAATAGGCGGGTATCATCACACGTCTTCTTTCAAAGTCTTGATGTGCGCCTGCGTGAAACTGGATCTCTGCTACCTAGTAGTGGGGACCGTGCAAGATCCCGAACTGTCCACACTGCGCAATTTGAGGAGGGCGTATTGGATACAATAAGGGACTGCCCTAGCACCAGCACACGTGCCATTGCTCTCCCACGAAACACCCACCATACAAATGACTTCGCGTTCTGCAGGAGGAGGGCATGCACGCATTCAAATTCCAGAAGGTGCACGACATCTTGCCTACCGACTTTTCCTTGCGTGTGGCATTTTGCCAATGGTATGTGCAACAAACGCATGCCAACCCGCAGTTCCCAACATTATTTTTCTGGACAGATGAGGTAATGTTCACCAGGGATGGCTTGTTCAATGCGCACAACAGTCACGTCTGGGATGTAGAAAATCCGCACGCAGAACAACAGCATCAACATCGGTTCGCCTTGAACGTGTGATGTGCCATAGTAGGTGACCATTTGATAGGACCTTACATGTTTCCACATCATTTGTGTGGTCCGATGTATCTTGTGTTTCAACGTGATGTGCTGCCGGTACTCTTAAAGAACGTACCGCTATAAACTCGACGTAACATGTGGTATCAACATGATGGCGCCCCCGCACATTTTGACCACGAAGCTAGGGCCGTTCTTGTCGATGTGTTTGGCGATCGTTGGATTGGCAGAGGTGGACTGTACCGTGGCCATCTCGATCCCCCGACCTGATACCGTTGGATTTATTTCTGTGGGGAGAAATGAAACAATTGGTGTATGAGACCCCGGTGCCAACTGAGGAGGATCTCCTTGCTCGTGTCATTGCAGCTGCAGGGGCAATCAGGTACTCCCCAGATGTGTTTGCTCGTACCAGAAACTTCTCACTTCACCGATGTCAGCTCTGTATGGACGTCAATGGCGGCCAGTTTCAACAACTTCTGTGAGGTGCGTACGTGCTCAAGACACAGTAGTAGTGTTTACGTATTTGTGGATTGAACTGTGGAGTGTCTGTTCATAAGGAATATCTTCCACCATGACACTGTTGTTCCTTGCTCCTCATGTCTGCTACTCCATTCGTATTTGTATTTCGTCCATGCTCGGTAGTAGGCCTAATGACCAGCCTCGATTGTCCGTGGTTTGGAATGCTTGCGGCGTGACACTTTGAAGCTGTAGTGCGCTGCACTGGGTCATACGTTCGCTATAACACCTTCCTAATGTGTCTACTACTGTTTCCCTGTCACTGTGTGCATTTTTCTAACGTTTTCCTCCATCACTTATTCGAGACTTCCGCTGGTCCTTTGGTGAGTTCTCTGCGCACTCTGTATTGCGCACATGTGTTTGCAGCATTGTTTTCTTCAGGTACGACTTTCTTTGTTGTTCTTTTACCCACCTCTGCGTCTCGCTCTACTGCAACTTTCTGCCAGTACGAACCGACTTTCTCACGGCTCTCGCTCGCAAACGCTTTCGGCAAACCTCACGAGAGTTCATTGGCATTGCAAGTGGTTGTCTAGGGGTGGGGTACACTGTGTTATGATGGGGTAACACCTTGCTTGCATTGCCAATGTACTCCAGTACACTGTTGTTTTCTTTCGGAGACGGAGAACAAGTTTCCTGTTTTCCTGTTGGGGGCAAGTTCCCCTTGGCCTCTTCGGTAGCGTTTCTACTCACCTCCGGTGGTTCCGGTTATGTATCGTACATGCGTGGTCCACCGTTTCTCGTCTTCTGCATCCCTTTTCCGCATGTCAGTCTGTCCACATTAGTACCCCCCCCCCTTGAGAAATTCCTTGCGCCGCGTCCTTACCGCCCTGCTTCTGCCACAATTGTGTCATTCAGGTATAACTTTCTCTAAAATGTTTGGGACCGCTTGGTGTTGCACATTTGCTTTGTCCGCAATGAGGTGTCACACGTCGTTTTGCCGCCATTTGCGACAGCTTGTAACTCGGAAATGACGCCGAATATAATAAACTGTCACATAACCTTTTTGTTTGTTTTCATGAGTAGATTCTTCTCCCAAGTGTTGTAAACGGAATTTTGCACCACCCTGTATATCTATTTCTCTATTTAAATCGAGACAATTAGACCAATCTTGGTTTCGATAGTAGCTTACAGTTTTGATTGCGAGATCATCAACATGTGATTTGACTCAACCTACTTATCATTGGGGAAGCGGAGTTCACATCTTTGGAATCCAATCAGCACTTCTTTTCACTTGCATGTGTCAAGATTTTTATATATGGGCTGATCTGTGTACTATGTTCCTGAAAGGACTTTGCGTGTCATTCTGGACCCCAAATAGCTTTTCTATTTGATCAAGTGCTTCTAGATACGATGTTTTGGATTCCGCAGTGTGGCGTTTGTCCATCTGTCTCTCACAAACCAACTATTATGTCTATATCAATAGAGGAAAGCTTTTATATCTTTAATATTTGGATCTTTATTTACGATTGACTCAGTGCCTATTTTAGCGATTTGTGGATTTCTTTCCATTGATTTATTTGTAAAAAAAAATCTTAAAAATGGAATTTCATTTTCTTGTGTTTGTAGATAACTTTTAAAGGCATTTCCTGCGTCATATTTATTTTGTAGGGTTCATTTTTAAACTGGGTATTTGGACAATAGGCAGGATTTTTTTAAGTTGAAATCTGTTCTGCTGCAGCAAACAAGTGCAAGTATATGTAATTTCAAGAGTTTGAAGATTAATGTACACAATTTATTGTGTGCCGTTTTGGTAGTCATTCCCTAGAGGGATATATAATTTGGTAGTCAAATTTAGTGTTTCGGGATTTCTTTCACAGTTGTGCTACTGCTCACCTGTCTCCCGAATTTTATATTCTGTTTGATTATCTTATGTTTCTAGGTGAAAACCTGTTCTGTTGAACTAATGTGGTTTTTTGCTTTTTTAGTATATTTTATTAATTTATTTTTATTTTTGATTTTAACTCCGTTTTACTTTATTTAGCTGCACACTTGCACTATTTGACTGCAGCTAAGTAAACAGCAGCGTAATCCACAGTAATGGTTAATAGTAAATGTTCTAATGGTAACTCGTAGTTTTTGGTAATAAGTGTGACACGGTAATGAGTGTGCTAGTATGTCGTCGCTGAATTTGCAATACCTCCTATGCGCATTTTAACAAATTTTGCAGGAGAGCAAAAACAAAAAAGCTTTTAATGTTAACTGTTATTTTTATTTATTGTTTTGTTATTTATGAATGCTAATTGCCGCGCGTAAAAGGAATATCTATTAGCAAGTATAGTCAATTAAATTTCACCAGAAAAAATTGTTGAAAGTCTTATTTTTCACATAACAGGAATTACAAAACCAATCACGGCAGATTTTTTTTTAATTCAAAACCATTGGATGAAATAATAATTTTCACGTAGATTTGAAAAGAAGGGGAATGTGTTTCTCTTTCGAATGACACAAAAACTCAATTTCGGACTTTTGAGTATAACACGTAATGCAAATTCAACCACGATGTCCATTTTAAATTTTCTTTTATGAGGATTTTTGAGTTCTCTTCCGGAAATTACCAGGCTTTGGTTGCTAGGATCAGAAGTGCCTAACTACATGGCAGGTTATGTTAACTGAGTGGTTTTGTTTTAATAATAGCAAGTGCTGTTGATTATGTTTTGTTCGAATCAATAAATCTTTTGGAAATGTCCTTAACCATGCTGTTTTTAAAAATACATATTTTATTTCTGTCATTTTTGCTTAATATAGCAGGTGATCAACCTACTATCTTTTTGTCAATTTTTTAGCGTTTCGCCTAAGCTGCAAGTCCTTCCAGGCCGGTTTGTTCTAATATTTTCCATTTCTCCTAGCCACGATTGAACTGAGTACAAACATGTCGGTGGAGAATCTTTGTTGTACTATTTGTTTCTGGAAGCTGAGTGGAATTTTGTTGTTAAATTTTTATTTTCTTAAACATTTCTGTGCATACTTATTTTATAAGGTGTTAAGCAACCCCCATGGTGTCTAAGCTGATTCTGTGCTTTTCAATGTTAAACCATCCCTATATTTTTAGGACACGTTCCCAGAGTTCCTATGGGGGTATGAATTGTTTGTTCCAGGCAGGAATCGACTAGTGTTCCCAAAGATTTGCTGGGTTAGTTGTGCTTTTTATTGAACAAAGAAGCTTAGTTGATGGTGCAGGTAGACTGTTAATTTATTGAAGTGAATACTACAATGTATTTTAGAGTAGTGTTTTCATATAATGAGAGCATAGCTTCTTTTATATGAAACTAACTTCAGGTAACACTCGAAAGCATATCTTATTTCTTCTCTAATTTTATGAAAAAATACACACACCTCCCGAACCACACCCGAAACGCCTAACACTACCATTGTATTATCACGTTATAATTGTAATATTTCTCCCATAAGAAACTTGCAAAACGAATTTTCAACTTTGTAAGAGCTCGTCAAGTGCACCTTTTCTGAAATTTGCTGTAGGAAAGTACTTCTAAAACTACGTATGAACTGTTGATTTAGTTATTCATAAGAGTTACATTCGATTCGAAAATAATAGAATAGGATATGCTGTACTCTCACATTTCGTATCAGTGATATACATTTAAGAGCATCTATAGAAAATGGTTAAAATTTTATCAAGTATATGTTTGACCTTCAATATTCAAAGATATATGCAAAGTATTAGTAGGGGGAACTTGGAAATTTTTAGAGGCTGCTAAGTCCCCCCTAGATCCTCCTTGACTACGGGGCTGCATGCACACCTAAACTAATTATAAAAATCTTGTTTAACAATTTAAACAAAAATAATATTGCAATTATAAATCAGCAGGAAACCTAATAACGAAGGAATTTGATTCGTAACCTCCCAGAAATTTAAATTAGGATACACGCTGATTGAAAATTTGCGAGATCTCATTGCAGAAAGTTTGACTGATTTGGTACCCTGTGTGAGTTAGTGCTTTTAGCTCTAAGCCGGTGGTTATCCTTAATATGTTACACAGTTGAACCCAAGCCGTTTCAGCGTATTTCTGAAATAATGTCTGCGGACCAGTAACTTTGAAAAGCCACCTAGATATCATTGTGTTCTTTGCCCTAGTCCTTGACCTCTCCAAGTCCTATTCTTGATCCTATATGTAAGCTACATAATATTGCGCAGTTCCTTGTTCTGTAGACCTCTGAGAGAAGTCTTGGCTAGCGCACGGGGTGAAGTGGAAAGTGCACAAGCAATCAGCGAGATCTCTCGCTCTTACTACCTACCTCGCATTGGCTATTAAAAGTGTCTTCCCACCCTACGCTACGACTTCTCCATCGCGGCTACAGAACTCAGAACTAGACGATACATAGTTTCCAGTGTAAAAATTACTAGTTTTAAAGAATACAAAGCTTTATATGAAGTAACACGTAGGTCCTGAAAATCGAGCGCTATAGATGTCAGGTACCAACTTATGTCCAGAATCAAGAATTTGATGCTAAATCAGGAAGGAACATGAGAACAAAGTCATGTTCAAGGGAATCTGTCTGTCCCTCCACTCACATCACCCTTTCATTTGGCATCACATTTTGCATTGCGTGCATCCCAAATAATGCAAATATCTAACATAGGAAATACATTCAATATCACAAAACTTTAATTTATGACTCGCAGCATCCGACAGCTAATTTATCATATGTACGCTCTATACAGGTCATTCTCTTGCAAATAATTATCATATATACTTCTATAAACATATAGCAACAGTCGACAATCCAAAAGAACTGTTAGAAAAAGCCATGTATTATTAATATTTCCTTAAATACACAGTCAAATTGATCAACATAACGAACACGGCTTCATGCGGATGAATAATAATTGCACCACTTTGTTTTATGAATCATGCGTATTTTGATTCAAAAACATGGATGCAATGTTGAGAATTAAGGTTTACTTTATCTACTCCAAATATCCACCATCTTATTGACCAATATTACACGCTCTACAGCATTAGATTTCAAAAAATATTTATCGCCGATACTTCCATACGAACAACCCGAAATGTAGCTAATCAAAAATAGTACGACAACTACACAATAGTTATTAATTTATAAAATATGCACTCAAGTTGATTCCGATACGGATATGTTGGCATATCGAGGAATACTAATGGGGACACAGTTATATGGCATTTCTTTCAGTTTTTGCCTTCTTTTACTGTTTATAAGTTAGCTTTAGTAGGTTATAAAAGTCAGGCTCGGTTCTTTTTTCTTTACGTATATGCACTTTTCACAGTTGACAATAAGTTACTCCTAATCCTCACCCGTGGCAGAACCTCATCTAGTCTCACTTATATCTACGTCTTTTACTTTTATTACACTGTTTTTTTGATTCCAAAACTTATTGTAATTTGCGTTTCAGCACCACTACAAATTTAACAAACTGAACTCCACTTCAAACATCCACCACACTATTAACCAATATTACACCCTCTATACCACTATTTAAAAAAAAAAATATCACTGATATTCCATAAGCAAAATACGAAATAAAGCCCTCCAAAAACGATACGACAACCACACGATATAAACTAATTCGTAAAATATACACTCCCGTTATTTACGAAACGGATATGGTGGCACACGGAGGGACACTAATGGCGTAACAGTGGCGTAACTTTTTTAAGTTTTCTTTTACTGTTTATAAGTTATAACTCAAGTGGGTTAGGTTATTTTTGAAAAATCAGGTTGAGTTATTTTATATACACGCACTTTTCACAGTTGACAATCAGTTACTCCTAATCATCATCCGTGGCGGAAACTCATATAGTACCACGTATATCTATGTATTTCACCTATATTACACTGTTTCATGATTACACATTCTAATTTGCGTTTGAACACCGCTACACACTTTCTTAACATTATCTTTCTTCCGTAAATTTTACTTTCTTTAGAGTAGCACTCTATTAACCATTAGTACACGCTCTGTAACACTAGTTTTTTTTTTATACTTATCACCCACTCTTCCATACACACTGGAAAAAATGTAGCTATCCAAAATATAGTACCACAACCCCACGATATTAATTAATTCGTAAAATATACACTCACCGCTACACACTTTCTTAACATTATTCTGAAAGTTTTACTTTTTTTGGATATGTTGTTTACTTCAGGGAACAATGTATATTGAAAGAATGATATACACTGAAACAATCGTAGTACACAACGGGTTGACTGCTACAGCAACATGTTTGCCTATTGTCTTGCCAAATGAAACAAATGCAAGCTGCAGTTTCATTAACTTATTCTGAACAGTTACGGGTTTTCTTTCATAGAAAAATAACATTATTATATAAGCGTCAGTTCTTGCTTACACTTGTCATTTTCCTTTTTTGGTCAACCTTTGGTACGATCACCTTACTACATTTAAACTGTATCTTTCTTTGCGGTCATAAAGTAAAGTGTAATACAGAAGTAGCTGAAGAATTACTGTACATTCAACGCCATATAAAGAAGTAGCAAGTAGTAAGACTTACCCTCAATTGTACATCGATTTGCAAATTGCAACTTAACTCGCAAATAAATAAGGGAAACATTTGACATT
>JAGDQP010051697.1:3683-13958 GCA_022664845.1 Lepisma saccharinum | reverse complement strand
TCTTTCTATAATACATAAATATTAAATGTTATGACAAGTAGTGTGTGTTTGGTTCCATTTACCATTAACCTCTTACAACAAATATTTCATAAATTCCTTAAATTTAAAACATTCATGATAAAAGTTTGATATTACTAAGGAGCCTTTTTATTGTCTGAAAAATTAAGTTACCTCTGCATACCTCCAGGGGTTAGGGATAACTTTGAGATTACAAATGGAACAGTCTTTACGACCTTTATTTTTCGATCATTCAGGAATAAATAACTTTTATTTATTTTTATCATAAAATATAGTTATCGACACGTTATTATTTAGTGCTATTTGCATATGAAATTATGAGCATAACTGAAAACTTGTAATAACTAAAATTTATAGAAAACTGTTTCAAATGAAAAGTTATTAATTTCTTCGTGAACAAAAATAGAATATAGAAATATAATATTTTGAAAGGTATACTATTTCAAACTTCAAAGTTCACCCCTGCCACCTTGGAGGCAAGATCAAAATTAACCTGATTTTCATGGGATTAGTGTTGTTAAAATTTTATAAACACAGACTTTAGTTAGAAGTATTATTTCTGAGATATTTGCCATTATCATTACAAACTGAAAACTTTTCATTAGCATTTTTTCAGAATGTAAAACAATAATAGAAGAAATGTTAGTTTAAATTCATCTCTGTTACTGCTTTAATCATGTAGTGTTTATGCGATATAGACATGCAGAAGTACGCTTAAGAAAAATGTCATTGATAAAGTGCGGACGAAATGAGAAAAGTTTAAGGAAATATTAAAATTACATGGAGATCAGGATACATTTGTAACAATGTAAATCCCAAATTCAAAATACAAACCCGAGCTAGAGATAAATGCAATCACTAATAGATAAGTACGACATTTAGCCTACATGAACTACAAGCGACAAAGTTATAGCTGCGAGCACTTCGAGCTCGAAGAAATAAAATTTAGAAACTAAAGAAGGAACATAGTTTAGTTAATATAGTACGTCTATAAAAATTGTCATTACGATAATAGAGTACTAATGATATTATACATACGTAGATTTTTACAAAATATTTCACCCCACACGCCACATGAAAAATAGGGGAAGGAAACATTAGTAAGTTCAGATTAAATGGGTTACAACTTCATTTTAACGAATTTGAAAAGGGTTCTAGTTGGAAGAGAAAGTGGTAAAACTGCGAAAAATATTTTTCAGTTAAGCTGTTAACATTAGTCAACAAAATGATTACTTGTCTATATCCAGACTAGAAATCCACAAAATAGATTAATAGGAAACATATATTTTTTATTAAAATTGAAAAATGTTTTTTAGAAATGTTCGAGCACAATTGTCGAAGATATAAACTGTGCCAGAATCCGCTTTATTTTCGAATGAATAAATGCATTTTATTTACGGCCTTTAGACATTTCTGGCTCGGGAGGGAATAGGGTAGAGGAGAGATTGGGAACTGTAATGGCCAGAGCCTTGCTTAAGTTACCATTCCTGCATTGATCTTGTGAAACTGTTGAAATACCATTGGGCCTTTAGTCTAGATTGCCTGTTATTTTTAATTATGTTTGAAAAAGGAGCTGACTACTAAGGTGTCTTAAAACGCTTCTGAATTATGGTCCCCTTCCTTTAGGTTTGCTGAGTTTTGTAGTGTTGTTTTGCCCGTAGGTGAATGATGGTCAGGAAAGAGTTCTTCTAATATAAAGTTCTCTAACGCAACACTATTGACTTGAGGTTACTGAATACCTCGTTAGACAATGCTTTAACACTTAAATGTAAATTTACGTGATTAGGACTAAAGTGTAAACTTACTTCCAACTTGACACTCCATCCTCGCTGTTACCGAATCGTACAAAAATATGGCGATTGTAATCACTACAAGTTTCGCCAGTTCATATATCCGCTACATTAGGTGTGAAGGGAAGGGTATCATCTGAAGAGATTAATGAAACCGTCCGAAAAGGTTGGCGTTTGTTCAAACTCTATGTTGATGAAATCAAAATTTTCAACACTAGTCATCTGTAAAATCATAAGAGCAAGTCCCCGTTCCGTTTTTGCCGTGAAAATTCAAAATACCTCTAACAGCACAAGATTGTTGGTCTTGTAATTCCCGAGGTCTAATGATGTCTTTCGTGGATCAGTTTTGAAATAACCAGCCAAGAACAGGAGCCTCCTATCACCATATAACACAGCGTCAGTTGGCTATGATTACTAACTCATGCAAACCAAACTTTACATAACTAATCTTGTTCTTCAGCAGAAAATATCACACACACATTTTTCATTAGTGCTTGGGAGAATATTTTCTTTCTATAATCTTAGACGTCCAACACATCGTTTGATCGAAATATTGTTATTGCTTGTTCTTTTAAATTTAGTTGAATTGTTGAAGGTCTTTGTAGTCCGACAATTTCATACCTTCCCGTCTTCATATTGTCTAATAGCCATTGATCAGGCTGCACTATTTTCCAATGTAATAAAAAACGAAATCTAATGTTGCCGACAGTAAGATATTCACGTTCCTCACTATTCAAACATCAAACTCGTTGGGCATGTTAATGTCCGACTTTACTGATAAGTCACTGTTAAAAACAATATGTACTGTCTTCTGAGTTCAGATTGCATTGTGCTTACTTGAAAGCTATGATTATTTCATTTCTATTTCACTTTATTCAATTTTACTTTTGGATCATTCATAGTTATTAGCAAGTTTCCTCCCTAGAAAGCTTTAGGAATATGAGTTTTCGGGAAGTTTCTAGTGTTGCCTGGGAATTTTTTCCTTTGTTCCTTCAACTTACACACTGGTTCAATAGTAACAATAAAAGTCCTAGAGAATCACAGGATCCAATTCAGTGTTTCAAACTGTATATATTATCGGTGGTAAAAACGTTGGTATGCCTTATCTTTATATGGGCTAGTCTAGTAGCTTTGAACTTCGGCCCGTCACGATTCGCCCTTTAGCCATTAAAATCCATATCCATGCCCCTGCTGGGACTCCAACCCAGGACTTTCAAGTCGTTAGCCTACTGCCATGGACTGCTCGGCTACCCGTCCGCTTATTATCGGAGGTGAAATGTTCTCAATAATTTCAAAATTTTCATTGCATTTCGAAAAATGTTTGTTTCCGGGCACACAGGTACAGGAACTCTTGTGTTACTTTCACTGTAGGGAATTGCCACATGTAGTTTGTCGCCAAATTTACTACAGAAATTGAGAATTATTGTCGAACGTGTCACCAGAGCTAGAATAGCCTAGTAAATGTTGAATCAAATTTAATGAGCTGATTCCTTACATTGAAAGGAACAAAAAGGTCTCTGTTCACATAGGTACGGAAATTAGTGATTTTCGAGATATAATGCGAAACATATATTTATTTAGGACGTTTCACATCGTGCATTAATCATAGTTCACAGCATTGTATTATCTGCTTCACATATGATGTTTAGTATCCCTATTGGATACCTAATAAACTGACGTAATTAACACCTTTGGGAAAAATAAATTTGTATCAGCTGAGCAACACTGCCTACTCAATGGTATTTACCTTCTCATGTAATCTAATGAAACAAACTTCCAACTATATATTTTCATTTTAATGATACATGTTTTTTTTATTTACCATTGCAAGAAGTTGATCTGGCTCGATTATCCACCCACTGTTTCTCGAAACTGAGTAGGATTTTTACCAATAATTATATAAACTATTTTATTTCCTAATCATACTTACGAGGATTAGCTCCCAGTAATCGATTGTGCATATATGTGCATACAGTAAAGTTTAAATTCGACCCCAAATCTTTATCGTACTTTAAATGCAAGGAAGGAAAGAAGGCAGGGCAGAGTGAAATAGAAAAACCTACAGCTGCCTATACATTTACATCATGTTTAAATAATAGCTGCTGAAGTAAGTTAGAGTACCATTGGATACTAATTTGTAAATTTAATATATATGAAGATTAGTTTTTGCATTACAAAGTTTGTTCAATAAAGATGATGTCGAATGAAATCTTGCGTTATTTTTTGTGTTAAGAAATTTTGAGTACTTCAAACATAATCACTATATAATGGATTGCTGTCCTGGGTGAAATATAGGCTTTGGTTTAGAAAAGGACATAGTATGATCGAAATGTAATATGTCTATTAAGTTGGTACCCGACACAAAAAAAATAACGAAGCCTATACCAGGTAGTTTGAGCTGTTGTTAAATAAGAGGGCTAAGAGCGTTCATCAGAGTTAGAGCAATGCGCTAATTAAAAGGTACTAGGTTATTTACGAGAATTAATATTGATAAGGAAACATCAAATGTTGACCTTGTAGATTATAATTAATTAACATAATTAAATAGATTGAATACGCGTGCACGAACACAAGAATAAGAGTTATTTAGAATCACTGAGTTTACCACTGCAATAAATTATACTATTGAACCCATAATTAAGCAAGAAAATTGGTCTCCAACTTACCTAAATCTAACTTGATTGAATAGTAAAGAAGATAGAGCAAATAGAGTTGAACGTGTAGTTGGAAGTACGAAGTTCTGCCAGAGCTGAAACTTAGTCACTTTGAAGTAGAAGTTCGTTTGCAGTAATGAACCAAGTGCGGCGAGCTAGAGCTGAATGGAGTCGAGCAGCATGGAAAAACACCAACGGTAGACGTAGCAACACACACAGTCAAAGTATCGGATAACAGGTTTTTATGTAAAACCTCCACTCTCAGTTCTTGATGGTAACACTACATTCAACCAATCACTATTCACTAAACACGCCCATCAGGACGAGCTAGTCTCCTCCGAACCAATCACGATTAAGCTGAACTTTGTGATGATCTGTTATGTGATTGAACAGCTTACTAGACTATATACGATCTGCTGAGTAAGGTGGACTTCGCAAATCTGATGAAGATGATACTTGCTGTGGTGTGGGAGAGGTTTTCTGCTGAGTAAGATGTACTTTGAACTGCAGAGTCAGCTGCACCTTGATCTTGTCTATTAAATTGCCCTTTGGTCTGCAGACGAAGCTTGCCCTTTGCTTTTAAAGTAACTCAATATCCTCTGTACTGTTCCATCTCAATATGCTTGGAAATTTCAAATTATTTATGAATAGAACAACTTTTGTTGGAAGACCAATCTTGCATTTTAAAACAATGTTACAAAATAATAAAATAGATTTACCTGTTCCTTGGTTCGTGCCTCGGTTTCTTTAAACTAAAACATATTAATATATTCCATATTTACATGCACACATATTTAGAGATATAGCCTTTACATGACAGGAAAGTCATTAATATTCTTTTAAAATAAAAGGTGTATTGTAAACGGTAATTTGTGCAATAAAGATGGTACAAGATACTGTAATCTGAAACTAGGTGCAACTTGTGTGTGGATGCATTGAATAGTGTGTAAGAATAGAAACCAAATTTTATTGAAAATACACAAATTCTTTATAGATATTGCATTTATGAATTTCTATCATACTACCATTGCCCAATGGTAATTTTAGTTATTTCAACATTTTATTTTTAACATGGCATAAATATTTACGTGTTGTAGACTTTTCTATTCCAGTTTGTGGTATCTTCTCTTTCTTGCATTTAAACCTTTACAAAAATTCAATGCTGAATTGAAAAGTTTGTGTACACAGTGCTACCAGTTTTCGAAAATATTTCCCTTTAAATTGCCATGTAATCACGATTTTGACTAGTCTGTGCTACGTTGTTTGTTTTAAGACTATTCTGTGTTTATCATACCGTGCTGCTAGCTCCAGATAATATAGACGAGAAAATGATTCAATCTATAACCAATAATGATATAGTAGTATAATTAGATATTGGATTGATTTTTTTTTGTCCTACTTCAGTTTTAACTCTGAATCGAGGCATCATTGTCATTGGCCTGACGAACATCAGAAAAGGACTGTCTGTCAGTGTTCTCCATGTATGTTACAGAAGCTGTGAGGCAACAATGTCAGGTGTATATAGTTCTAGGACTTGTTAAGAAAAACCAAATAGTACCAATTTAAAAATCGGTAACTAACCCGGAAGTGTTACTTCCCTTCACTTTTCTTTAGAGTTAGGAAAGATGACAGTTCCATTGATTTAAAGACCTTTTATTGCACCATTTCGTTTCTCCAGAATCATTCAGATTTGACTTTGTTACCTAAGAGCATATGTTCCATACATGAAGAATACTTTGTAATCGAGCTCTGTTATCAAGAAATATCGGTAAAATCACATTTAGGACTCATAACCCTTCCGATTGACGTGCAGAATTTTGAATCTTACATCCAATTTCACACTTCAATAGACCGTAGAACATGTTAAACCTAACTGGTATTGCTTAAGGATTTATAGAGACTATTGTAACTGACAGGCATAAGACATCAACCGTGTTTCCCGATGTTAGCTAAGTCAATGATAACTGACTGATTTCGATTCAATGTTAACACTCCCCTACTTTGTCAAAAGTCTTAGTTTAATCTAATCTCCATTTTCGAGATCATTAAAAAGAGACGTGATTTGGCTGACCTATATCATCTGAAGTTAGCAGCACTGTATCATGAACACGGTATACTCTTATCTATTAATTTATAATCATTATCACATAAGTTATTCAAAATCGTGATTTACCTTGCCCTTCAAATAAAATTATGTTGTTGGCTTGGCACTGATAGGTTTGAAAACAATTTCTGCAGCTTGTATTGCCAATCGTTAGTCAGACTTTTATTTTCATTATACGCCTTCTTTCCCCCCTTTTTTTGTGTATTATTGCCTATATCCATGAATTGGCGTCGTTACTGGTCCAATGTTTCATTTTGCATGAAAAGGAATATCACTTTTCAATTCATGAACATTGAGTTAGTTCTATACAGAGTATTTCATCCTTGTCCTCGTATTTAAGCCAAAGGTGTCTCTTGGTAGAAGAACAAGTCTTAGCCTCAGGCCCCGTGGTTCAGGCGGTAACGTCGTGGACTTAGGAACGGCAATGGAGGGGCACGCGGGCTCGGAATCCGCGGCTGACCAACCTGATTGAGGTTTCATTCAGTTTCATCACTATAATCTACCAGAGATAGGTATATGACACGAAGACGATTTTTCGTTGCTTTCCATTAGATGGTGATAAGTTACGTTCTAAAAATGGAAATCCTACAAGTTAAAGCATACGAATTACCTGTGTTTTCACAGGTGATCAAATTTTAGGTAATTTTCCTGAAAAGTGTGCAATAATTCTCGTCAGAAAACATTCCTAATGTTTCTCCCCAGATCTTCAATGCAGGTTCTGTTGTGATATTATCTTTCTGCGTCTATATGAGTAAGCAGTTGTAGCTGGTGTGGTGTTAATTTCTCAAATGATTAATCTCTTTGATTTCTCTTGTAGTGCATCTGTAATAAATTACACTTTAATTCTGTTCTAGTATACTTTAAAGGTTTTTATTTTTTTAACTTCAATATATTTCTTTGTCTTTGTATCAAATTCACAGACAGACACCTGAATACAACGTATTCTACAATACATCCGCCAATAGTATGTTTCTGTGAAAAATATTTCATTTAAATATTTTTCTTTTTCGTGTTTATGTTTGATTGTAGTCAAACACAGGCACAACTTTCCTAATGGAATAATAGTGTTCAGTCCAAACCCTGGAAAATGGGGAGAAAACCAGAGCAAATTTTGGAAATGTGTGTCAAACACAGCTTCACACATCTGCACGCGTCGAATCATGTTGCAAACACCCGCCGTAGTGTGTTCTGAACAATCCTTGTCACACAAAACAGAATTTTGTCAATGGTACTAGTGTGTGAGGACCCATAAAATAAGCAGCGCACTTTTGATGTCCTGAAAAGAGAAAGCCAGTAGGACAGAGATTGGGCGATATCAAAGACCACAACTCCTGTACGTAAGGCGAAATGATCCAGGAACATAGTTACCAAGAATGCCATGATTCTCCGTGATGTCTGTGCTGTGACACTGTCCTGAAACCTAGCATTTTTCTGTTTGTCGTGTGTGAGTGAGTGTGGTCTCTTCAAAGAAAGTGATGAAAATTAGGTTTCAAGTTATTGTGGACTATACACCAACTTTTAACCATGGAAAAGCTCTTCGCGTGATATATAGTGGAATGGTTGCTGACCATATGCGCTTGTTTTGGGAATTAACGTAACCATTCAAATGAAATCACGCCTTGTCTATCCAATACCAATCTTTTAACTTTCTCGTACCTGGAGTCACCTGGTCCATGAACCATTGGCAATAATGCGCACGACGCGTGTTGTCCTCTGGCAGCAATTCCTGCACAGTACAGACCTTCTCCGTGCAGTTTCCTTCTGACAACTGAGGCGTATGCGCGAATAAAAGTCTATGTGACATGTTAAAAGATAGCACGTAAACGTTTCTTCGTGCATACGCCTCAACTGTGTGTGCAGAGCCTAAAAACACACTACTTTTCTGGGCGAGAATCCACATGAACTTCTTTGGACTAAAAACTATTTTTGCAAATATATCCGTTACCTTCTTCTTTTTCAGCGAAGACCTGTTCTCAGTGAATGGACTACACTTCCCGTGCTTTTTAATTTGTTGTAGAGGTGTTTGATTCTCGATTCCTGTGGAGCAGGTGTATATGAAAATTTCCTTGCAGCTGCCTACCATATTTTTCCACAACTACTGCTCTGAACGTGATGAAGAATTAATAGATTTAATGTAATAACCATCGCGCAGTAGGTTAAGGAACTGTTCGTTCAAGTAAAGCATTTCAAAGGCAGAAAAATACATCTACTTAGTATTGCAATGGCCTACACTACATACTAAGCACACTGCATTTTTTCCTCGCTAATAATTATTTTGCGGAGTTCAATATAGAATCAAGTACATAGTTGAAGTCAATTGTGGCAAATTTCGTATGATAACTCAAGCTGGAAATTTCATTACGTAGCTTTGTGGTGCCGAAATGGACTTGTCAGTCGAATATAAAACAAGCATTCTTGTGAAAACACTTTTGTAAACCTTGTTGCTTATGTTGCGCTAATGTAATCATTATTTTTAATAAATGAGTATAATGTTAGACAGTGTAGCCACTAGTGAGGAACCTTAGTTTCTTAAAAAATTAAATATAAACAATAATTACATCAATAAAATGTTTTCATCAGTATTTTATTGTTAGACTAACTCTTCAAGACTGTTGTAGAGGTAGTCGATAATAGATTTTAAAGAAGTAGTAACTGAAGAATAAAATATTAATTTAGTTTCATTAGTAGTTAGTTGTCCAAAAGTAAATCCAGTGGGTGTTCCAAAAGTGCTTAATTTATTTAATGTAACTACCAAACACTTATTAGTTAATAGATGATTTGAAGGCGACTCACCTCATACTTCACTACATTACTTAGTAAATCATTTTCGAGTTGAAATTACATCCTTAAGTGGAGAGCGCTTCTTTCCATAAAAATATTGGCTTTTTTCGTTTTCTTTTAAGTTCTTTACCTGTATAATGAACCAAAATAGCAGATTCAGTCATCTCATTATGGCAATTTCTTTCGTTGTGTTGTTCCCAATCCTTTTTTTTAATATTACCATAGCCTTATCATTAGCTGTTGATTCACCTACCATTATTCTTACAGCACCTATGACCGCTAGAATAGCTGTTATAGAAATTTCAACCCACCCTCCTCTTACTTAATAAAATTTTCGTGTTCGTCACCTAGGCCATTACTATGTTGGAAGTTGGTAACCTTGAATATTGGTGATGGGCGAGAATTTCATTACCACTCTGCTTTTATCGAGTAATAATATTGATGTTCCTCCATGTCAGTTTTGTATAGTTAAAAGTGTAAGATTGTATTTGTTGAACATGATTTTCTAAATTTCATTGATGATGATCCGAAATCCTGGTAATATTTTAGGAGAAACCAACAATCTAAATGAAAATACTTCTTTGTCAAATTCATGATCTACTTCTCATCATTACGATGATTTGAAACCTATAAATTAGGCGTGGAGAAGGACAGTATAGCACAATTATACCATATGAACTGAAAATACTGATAATGGCCATTCCTAGTCAAACAGAAAACAAAATTATAAATAACTAGCAGTTCGCCGCGGCTTCGCTCGCGTAGATTTCAGGAATTGGTACAGGTTATTGTTGTTGTTGTTCTTCTTCTTATCTTTATTATTCTAAATCCTTACATTTTACTGTATTTTTCTACTAAATTATGTTCATTTCGAGACTAAAAGTATATAGATACAGTTTATACAGTTGTGTTAAAATGAGAGACAAAG
>JAGDQP010051696.1:0-13958 GCA_022664845.1 Lepisma saccharinum | reverse complement strand
TGTAGTATATACAGATGCTTATCAGAATAATGGAAACACCTGAACGAAAGTGCAACTTACCAGATTAATATGGTGTCGGGCCACCTTTCGCCTTCAGAACAGCCTTGATGCGACGTGGGATGGAGGCATAGAGGTCGTGAATGGTAGCAAGTGGAATATTACACCATTCCTCGTGCAGGGCATCGGCCAGTTCTGTGAGAGAGGATGGAGGTGGAAATCGTCGCCGGAGTCGTGTTTCCAAGATGGACCACAGATGTTCAATTATGTTGAGATCTGGGGATTGGGCGGGCCAGGGGAGGTGTTGAACTTCATCCCGATGTTCCTCAAACCACGCTGCAACAACTCCAGCTGTGTGAATGGGTGCATTATCATCCTGGAATATGGCGTCATTGTCCGGGAACAACATCCGGACCATAGGATGCAAGTGGTCTCCTAAAATTGCGACATAATCGTTGGCAGTGATGCGTCCGCGAATTGTGACCACAGGACCCAATGAAAACCATGATATTGCGGCCCACAGCATCACCGTGCCGCCGCCATGTTTCACAGTTGGGCGGAGACACTGCAGATCATACGCTTCTTTGGGCGTTCTCCACACATAAACACGGCCCGTGGTTTGGAATAGGGTGAATGGTGACTCATCCGACCATACCACACGTTTCCAGTCGTCAACGGTCCAAGTTGCATGGTCGCGGCACCATTTGCGGCGTGCTAAAGCGTTCTGGTCCCTGATGAGAGGTTTGGCCCGTGCAACACGACCCCGTAAGTTCATGTCATGTAATTCGCGGCGGACTGTGATTGTCGAAACAGGTTGGGGGAGGTGCTGATTGAGTTCCTCCGTCACTTGCGCCGCAGTGGCACGACGGTTCCGCGTGACAATGCGCTTTAATACCCGGCGTGCCCTGTCACTGATGCTTTTCTTCCGCCCACTGTTCCGCTTCCCCGATGTGGTTTTCCCGTGTGTTGTGTAGGCCGTCATCACCTTCGACACTGTCCCTGGCGAGACACCTAACACACTAGCCACTGCCGTCACACTCACTCCACATAACCGCGCACCAACAATTTGCCCTCTTTGAAACTCTGAGAGGTCTCCCATTTTACACTACCTCCGTCTGCTGCAGCCACTGCACACTCCTGTTCCACGACGCCTGACGTAGTATGGAGACTGACCTAACACACCACCACCAGCAGTCCGGCGCTGCGGTCGCCACGACACCACTGCCAACCCATACATCTGACGTGTTGCCAACTACAGGTGTTTCCATTATTCTGATAAGCATCTGTATATATATCTTTCAATTTGATACCAAATTGCACATCACCTACAAACCTGAAATAACCCAAAAATGTAATTTTTCGCCTTTGCATTAGGAAGGTACTGCGATCAATCGCAGTGGACAGCCATACCAACTGATGTATTTCCAGGTATTTCCTCAGTGCAAACAATCTAATGCTGAGATGGTACGTTCAAACTCGGCAATGGGCGACTTATTTTCACGCATTATCCCCTCTATGGTATCTGTATTTGAACAAAATATGCCTAAAAGACATATATAAAAACGCATAAACAAAACAAACAATTGTAATTCGAACTTTTCGCAGAGATTCTAATCGATTAATCGAATTTAATCTATTGTTCCTTCAAACTTGTGCCACTTTTTTATTATTATTTACCTTTATAGCTCTCTCACTTTTATCAGCTTGACGTGCGATAAGTCAAAGAAAGCACTTGACAATTACTGCAGATAAAACGGCGAAGGAAAATTTATTTGTTATGGTATTTGTACACTTCTTCTAATTCCGGAACTGGATGTATGATGTTAAACTAAATAAAAACAATTGTTATTTTAAAAAAAAAGTGAACACCAATTCGAGACTAGGAATTCGCGTCTATAAATTTTTATGATATTGTACAGTTGAGATACCTCGCCCTATTCAGTCCCCTTTCCTTCACGTATGCTAACCTGTTTTCCTAATTTATTCCATCCCATCACTTATAAATCCCATGAACTTGTCCATACTCAGAATAACTACTGCCCGCACTCGATGCCGACGTTCTCGTATAATTTTTATGAACAAGTGCAATATTCTCTCTCTGTCTCCCTTTCCTTCCTTAAGCCTATCCATTGGGTTTCGTTTTATAACTAGTTTCCCCTGAAACCTTTCTGTTCCTAGTTTTTCTCCTTCCACCTCGCACTGTGAAACGTGCTTCTCAGTGGTGATAAAATATACATCGTTGTGATATTCCTGTTTTCCCATGTGAATGGTGTAACGAATTTTAGCGGCTGAGGTCAGCGTGGTACACTGTTACTAATTGAAACAACCGCATGCAGAATGCGGATTTTGTGGTTGAAGGATTATATATTATGTGAGCATGGTGTTTGTACTTTTCTAAGTAACAACGCCTGCGACGCGAGGAGGAATTTTAAAAATATATATTTATTTCTCGCTGTCACAACACGTGGGTCAGAGCCAAGTGTCAAAAGTCTGCTAAAGATAGAGAGAATAACGTTGTATACAATTCACTCTTAATATGTCTGCAATTGCTGTAAAATAACAGGTGATGGGTATGTTTGAAAGGAAAATAAATTGTTTAAGGAGCTCAAGAATTTGTACGAACATTAAACACCAGTTAAAACTATTAAACAACTATCGCTATTTAAAACTAAAGCAGTTCTTAGTTTGTTCCTAATAAAAGCTTAGCTCTTATTGGATCCGACCATGGAAGCTAACACACAACACTAATGAACTTCGTACTTTAACTTCCAATCCAGTTTGTCATATCAAAGTTTGATTTCAACTATTTTAATATTCGTCTCTCTATGCAACCAAATATACAGGAATTGATGCATACTATCAGAGGTAAACTATTAAATTTTCCGAATCGAATAGCCAATGGGGGTGGCGTTGAGGAGGAGATGGTCAGCATTATCATACTGGAGCCTACTCTGATACGTTAATTCTCCAAAACATGAAAAATAAAATCAAATACAGAGTGATCAAAAAGTCACGCACCCCATGTAATATTTGTTTTCTGTTGTATTGCAGGTGACTGGTGGTAATAGTTGAGGCAGGAAGCAGTGTAGAGGTCCACAGGAGGATGTTGTACTCACTTGAGGAACGGATCTTTATTTTGGAACAGTACATACGGAGTTTGAGTTAATGAACCATCGCGGCATGCTTTGCAGAGGCGTATCCAGAGAAGACACCTCCGAATAAACCAGCAATTAAACGTCTGTATGATAAGTTCAAGAGAACAGGGAGTGTGCTTGATGTACCCTGAAGTGGTAGACTAAAGGTTCTCACAGAAGACAAAGTAACGGATATTAGTGCAGCAATGGCCATCAGTTCGCATAAGTCCCTGCGCAGGTTATCTGGCCAGAGTAGTGTGTCTTATGGTACAGCTCATACCGCTGTATGAACAGCGTTGAAAATGTTTCCGTACAAAATACGAGTTGTGCAGGAGTGATGTATGGTGATTTAGTGAAGCGTGTAACGTTCTGTCGTTGGTTTATGGAACACGTGACGCCTGATTGAGAGGTGTTGGATGACTGGTATTGGTCTGACGAAGCATGGTTTCACCTCGGCGGGGAGTAAATTCACAAAATTCTTGTTATTGGTCGACTGGCAATCCTCATATACTGCTTGAGTCTCCCTTTCACGCTCAAAACTCATCGTGTGATGCGCCATGTCTCGAAAGAGAATTATTATATTTTTCGAAACAATAAACAGTGAACGCTGTCTTCAGCTGGTCACGCAATTCTTTGACTCTCTGACTGACTAGGAAAGGAAAAAAAAAACATGGTTTCAGCACAACAGCCCACCTCTCCCGTGTGAGCATGGAAAAGCTTGAATCTGTGTTATCTGGGGGCATCATTACAAAGCCACTATGGCGGCCCCGGTCTCCAGATCTAGCTCCGCCGGACGTTTTCCTCTGGGGATTTCTGAAGTCTGCGGCCTACGTAACGCATCCACATATATTGGATGAACTGAAGAAGAATATTCAACGTACCGTGAACAACATTTCACGTGATACACTCCAGAGGATTTTTAAGCCGCGTATTCACTCGAAGACTTTTGTCGTGAGCCACGCAGACTCGGGTCTGCCGACAGTCTTGGATTTCTCCACAGACCGACCGCGGTCAGTTTTCAAAGAGAAGTCTTTGGATTTTTGTCGCCCGACAGAGATGGAAGAGACAGACAAAGGTCCTCTGGTATGGACGCAAAACACGGGGTCAAATGTCTTCCACGGCTGAGTTTGGTGCTTCTGCTAACCTCTTTCCACCCCCTACCAGATGATATACTTTCCACATCCTACCAGATGACATAATAGCCACAGTGTGCAGAACAAAGATTATTGGTTGCAGGTGTTGTATCAGTTTTCTGCCTTTTTTCATTTGTGTTCTTTCGCCAGATTTTGGTAGCAATGTCATTTATTTGGAAAGTGCAAGATACCTTGTGTGTTATAGACGATATCCAAGGACACTATTCTGTGGGACACTACTTGCAGTGACTATAAAGACCGGAATAAAAAAATCGATGTTATTTTAAAACAAAATAAAAACGAAACTTGTCTGAGTCACAACAGGCAAATGCCGAGATGGCACCTTCAATATAGGTCCCGGTTCACACTTTCCCGAATCCTCCCCCCCATCACGGCCTGACCCTTAAATGCCTAAAGGTCATAAATATCAATTTAAAAAAGGCAGTAAGAATTATTAATTTGAAATTATTTATTTACAGGCTAATAAATGTACCATATTTACTACTTTACTATAATAATAAAGTAGTAGGTTCATTAGCCTGTAAGTAATTAATTTCGAACTAATAATTCTTACTGCCTTGTTTTAAATACAGGCATCAGGCTGGACTGATTAGTTTTTACTACGATAGTTTTGTTCTACAATATTTTTAAATTTGAATTATATTTATGACCTTTAGGCACCTAAGGCTCAGGCCGAGATAGTGGGAAGGATTCGGTAAGGTGTTGGACAGGACCTATGTTGAAGGTGCGATCCTAACATTCGCCTGATATGACTGAGGAAAAACGCTGGAAAAACCTCAGTCAGGGTGGCCGGCAGCTGGAATCGAACCCACGAGCTCCCGAATGCTAAGCCAATGCTCTACCACTGAGATACCACGGTCCTTCTACACCTGGTGTCCTGTTTCTTGATTATTGGCCCCAATAGCTGCAAAAGTTCTTCAAAGTCAGATGTGGTCATCCGGACAAAATTTCTGAACCCAACACCATCCTCCAATTTAAGTTCTCTGCATGTTGGTTACCCCTTTTAAGTAACTCTCGTATCCAATATCGTTTGCGCTTATATTTCCTGTTAGACTGGATAACCAAATAGCTGGCACTAACACCCGCGAAAGCCACTGCTTCCGTCATGATCTCTCACTAAAACCAGACTGAAGTGTGGACGCTAAACTTTAGTCGTGACAGACTACCGTCGGCAGACTATCGTCGCCCGACGGATGTCTGCGGCCGACTTTTGTCTCACGACGGAAGTCTTCAAGTGAATACTTGGCCATAAGAACATGATCACAAGGGTGCACATGTGTGAGGAAGTGGATGTCGACCATTTCCAACATCTTTTATAGTACCTCCATACTTTTTGATCACTCTGTAGAAAAATATCGTTGCCGATGCATACTGCAACGATGCACATGGAAAACAAAAATGTCAAGTTTCTAAGTCGCTCGCCAGCCCCGTACGCAAACCTGTCTAACAGGTAACACCAGCTATCACGGTGTTCCCCTGTGAACAATAGCAGGTACTCGTTATTTACGTCAAACACGTCTATTGTCACAGTATGGTGTACTAGTCCATTCTTTTACAACAATCACAGTAGCCTTCTTTGGAGAGTATTCTTTTTTTGTCCTTTGTCTTTCTCATCTGATGAAATCTTGCAGCCTAGACAATTAAAAGTGTTTACTTTTCCTAGTGACCAATTACTTATAACTATCACAATGATGTCGTACAGAGACTTTGTCTGCAATATCTATTTCTATGGTACAATATGATACAATATACAATTTTGCTTTTAGAACTATTACAGGATCCTGTGTTGGGAATTTATCTGTGTTTGTCCGCCACATGTTCCACATGGCTACGAAACTTATACTTATGATCATCTTTCAGGATCCCCCCCAAAACACGCACACACTTTTGCAGCAAATATTGGTAGCTAAATGCATGCAATTTCTGTTCTGAAAAGTTTAATGAAATATCAGCGCAGGTTCCAGTATGGCGACAGTAACCATTGGAAACCATATATGTAACGATTGTAAGTCAAGTGTCAATAGTAACTTGATAATTGTAATTCTGTAACGATTGTAAGTTAAGTGTCAAGAGTAACTTGACGATTGTAAGTCAAGACAGTCTGAAAACTAAAGTTAACAAATAAAATGTAGATGTTCTTGCAATTACATGCACATTTTGTTCTTCCATAAGATAAAGTTAAACCAACTGCATACATGATTTCGATTTAAAATTGTGCATCTTTGACAAGTGATGTTCTTTTAAAAATGGAGTATGTCTGTTGTCACTGCGATTAACACAGATCAGAGTTCATTTAATCCAAATCTACTTTTTACTTTGGCATACCTAAAATCGTACTATCAATATCAAAATGGAATGGGTAAGTAAAACGTGTAATGGAATAAAGTAAAACGTGTTACCAGTAAACTTCTTAATACGCCAAAATAAAACCAAAGATTTCTACTTAGCAAATTTAGTAGTTTGATTGATTTAATAAGTTGAATAAATTTAGAAACTTCGAAATTTCAAATCATATTTTTTTTCATTTTGTTGAATTTGAATAATAATTCTACATCTATCGTTTCAGACTAACGTTTCTTCCGAGTACGGCATAGGAGATCCACGAAATATTTAAAAGAGGAATGAGTTGCAATGATGGCAAAATAGGAACTTTAATGCATTTCCAGAATCAAGGAGTGACGTCACTTTCCGTATTTTGTATGTAAATTTTGTGCTAATTGCATCATTGCTGCTCTTTCGTATTTCTCTTTTATTCATCTGGTAATAGTTGTTATGACAATGAGAAAAGAAAGTCTGTGAAGTACTGATTACCGCAAATTAATTTAATTATTATTTTCGAACGAGATACCTAGGACTTTCACCTAAACTCCACTAGCGATAAATTGATGATATTTTAAAAATGAATCAGCTTTTAAATGTGTGCAAAGGTCAACGGTACTCTGATTTAATCAAATCAAAGCCTGTATATAGCCCCAAATTGCTTAGAAAAATCAAATAATATCCAAAGAATCTTCTATTACGAACAATCAAAGTCATATTTACATACACACCGCACAACCACATGGATTTTCATTTCTATTAAAAGGAACTTCTTGAAGTCATCCTCGTAACAAAAAACAGAAACGAAATGCAGGCAATATCCCTCCTACATAAAATATAAGATTGCTCATTGCGTTTTTAATCTTTCTCTTTGAAACATCCAAGTTATTTCATACTAAATTCTTTTGTTCATCCTCGTTTATTTCACCCCTCGAGTTATTTTTCATTTTTTCTCCTTCCCGTCGGGTCTCAAAGGGCTTATAAGATGCTTATCCTTTTCCTCTGTATCCATTTTCTTTTTACATTTTTATTGCATTGTTTTTATCGTTTCCTCAATATGGCATTCGCTTCATATAACTACGTAGCAAACTGATCTTCTGCCTCCACATCCTTCTCTGTTTTCTGCTTCCAGGAGGTTTCCAACTCCTTGTTCATTCTTTTTTATTTAGAATGCTGGAAGACATCATTTTGAAATAAATGTTAGAACATTTTACCTGGTATACCCATATCATAAAAGCCACTCCATGTTACCTCGAATGTTTTCCCCTCTCTATCTTCCCTACTATACGTCATAAAATTGCTTCTATACTTAGAAGGAAACTGATACTCTACTCCCCTGTTTTCCTATTTCCTGTATTACGCTGTCTTCTTGTGTCACGTCAAAACTTCCTCTATTATAATTTAGATGATTTTTTTTTTCTAAAACTTCCTTAGATTTCACGAAAATGTTTGAGACAGATTTGGTGAGAAGTGAAACATAACATGTTGGAATCTTCATACTTTCAGGCACGATCGACCTCCTCTACGAATAGCTCGATGCATCGGCAGCAGCATCATGGAAGTTTAAAGAAGGTATTGTGAAGTCAATCTCAATGTGTAGAGAACACCACTTACGAACAGCATAATGTAAGGTACCGGCATCAGCAAATATGACTTCCCAAAATTATCTCCATATTATCGAAGAGGGCGTAATTAGAGGGGAATAAATCCGGCGAATACGGATATTATAGAACTATGTATTTCAGTTCCCGTAGTGTGGCCGTTGTGTGTGCGTTTACTTGTCCTCGCCAGGTACCACACAACTGCGAACAACCGATCATCAGCTGGCGCCACGAGACGACACAATCGCTAAGTCCTTATAGGTTTCCTTTTAGAGTCACCTACACCGCGCGACATCAATTGTTTGCCGTCTGCTCCATATCATGTCGTCTGTCACTGTGAATATTTTCAACCATTCTACTAAGGTATAAACCAAACAGCATTTTACACCATGATAACCAGGAAACGATATATAGTAATAAAGCACGCACAACAGCCTACAAATTTGATGTGAATGTTGCCTTATTATAATAAATGCAAGTAATTTTCTTGAACTTGTACCAGGTTCTGGTATTCGCTGTAGTTTAAGCTGTGCTGTACATGTTGGAGAACACTACATACTTGAAAAAGATTTAAGAGTAAACACGTACATTTATATCTAAATATAAAATGTAGTCTCTCACCAATAAGTTTGATCTCACTGGTCGACAAAATTCAACTTTGGAAAAAAAAAACACGAAACAAGGTGTTTCTTGGAGTTGTCGAGCTGTTGAAGACGAATCTGTGCTTAATTTTTGTCCTGCACCCTACGATTTAAAAATAATAGTATTAATCTTTAGCCGTCGGCCAGGAATTTAAAGGAAATCGCAGACCTTCACGCTGGCTGACCTTGTCCCCCACTAATTATCTCAGATTCACAAATGACACCTCGCCGATGGAAAACTTATTAAACACCGATTCCAAGGAGGTACATTTGAGACCTATCGCTTCCAATGTGTAGAAGAAAAAATTGGTGAAAAACTTATTTTTGATAAATTGCGGGAAAATTGCAACACTTGTTCTACGCACACATAATCTCTGTAACTTATAGCTTAGTCATTCATGTATAACACAAAAATAAGAGATATTGCTCGACCACAAAACGAGAAAAAAAAAGAAAATCCAACGTGGCTCTATGAACACCGTATAGGACGAGTTTCAAAGGAGAGAGAAATATATATTGCAATATACATATGTAAAAGAACACAGTAAGTCCTGCTATGAATCAACATACATACCTAGTCAACTGTTTTACGTGTGACCTTCCCCTTGTGGGTGTCTGACTGCGGTGTCTCTAACTAATCCCTAGCAATAATCTGCAAGGATATTTGGCTTCCATTGATAACATTTCTCCACTGATCAAGCTAACCATCATGCTCCTCACTTAAACTTCGAGATTTTCTGGAGAGAAGTCCAGGTAGCTGTGCAGGAAATGAAGTTTCAGAGACATGTTGCACCCATGTCTAAATAAATTATCCACCTGTGTTTTGTAATTTCCAGCCTTTGTGTTACCTAAGAAACCGGAGCCCTAACTCTTGAATGACACCCAACACTGCAGTTCGAGAGGCCTAAGTGACGTATCGAAGTCCTTGTCCCAGATCTCTTTATCTGGGGGCTCAGAAACACACCAGCCTTACTTTGTTGGCGCTGAGATTTAGAAATTTAAGCTTCCTTTACTGAAAACCTGCTCCGCTCTTGTCCATTACAGCCACAAGAAATTTCGTACGTTCAAGCTTAATGTGGAGTGGAGGTAGATATATGTCCTAAGGGTTGACTAGGGGTGCGTTCGCAACATTCTTGACACCTGCTTCCTCTGTACTGCGCAGTTGCAATTTTTCCTCTGGTAGTGAATATCTCGGGCTCGACTATCCCATTCGCCTACGAAACAGCACTGTTTCGTATATCCAGTCTGTAGTTCTCCGTATATCTATAACTTTGAAATCTGCACAAATATTCATTTATAAACGTTGTACTGAAGTTTTTCTAATTTAAGTTTCATGATATCATACGTTTCTTTAATTTGGCTGGGACACATGTGGAACAGGAGTAAATACTTTTTATCGACTCATCCAAGAGCAGTCTTAAGGCTATTTTGATACACAATGGCAACATCCTCCCAACTGTACCAACTGCATATCTCAGGAGGGATCAAGACTTCGATACGTCGCTTAGTCCTCTTGAACTGCAATGTTGGGTATCATTCAAGAGTTAGTGCTCCGGTTTCTTAAGCAACACAAAGGCTGAAAATTACAAAACACAGGTGGAGAATTTACTGAATAGTTATGAAATACATGGATGCTACATTTATCTGAAACTGCATTTCCTGCACAGCTACCTGGACTTCTATCCAGCAAATCTCGGAGATTAAGTGATGAACATGATGGTCAGCTTAATCAAACAATATCAGAAATGAAGAAACGTATCAATGGAAGCCAAATATGCTTGCAGACTTTTTGCTGGAGATTGGTTAGAGACATCGCAGACACACCCACAAAGGGAAGGTCACACATTAAACAATTAATTAGGTATTATGTTGGTTATTATACTGTGTTCTTTTACCTATATTGCAATATGTATTTGTTTCTCCTCTGAAACTCGTCTTACAGAGTATTCATAGAGCAACGTCCGTTTTAAACGTTTTTAAGCTTGTGGTCGAGCAAATCTCTCTGATTATTACATGTTTACATTAAAGTCTAAGCAATAAGTTGCCAGTTTATGTCCGCGTAGCGCAGATGTTGAAATTTTCCCGCAATTTATCAAAAAATAAGTTTTTCAAAATTTTTTCTTCTACACATTGATTCTTGGATAATTAGTGGCGGACAAGGTCAGCCAGCGTGAAGGTCTGCGATTTCCTTGAAATTCCTGGCCAAGGTCTAAAGATTAATATTACTAATGGCATTACTTCTAAATCGGAGGGTGCACGACAAAAACTAGGCTCAGATTCGTTTTCAGCAGCTCGACAACTACAAGAAACACGCTGTTTCATGCAGAAAAAAATGTCACTGTCAACCAGTGTCTTCGGAGTCTGCACCGAAGCTCGTCCACCCATGTGACAACTATGTAAAGACGAAACACACTATTACAATTTTGAAAAGCAAATGTGATAGTGTAAACTAACAAGTGTTTTTTTAAACTAACAAGTGTTTTTTAAGTGCCAGAAAATTATGAGAGCATAGACTCGTCAGCCATGTGTGTATCTGTCAGACAGAGAGAGAGAGAATTCGCATCAAGTTTTCATGGAATTTAAACAATTTTAAATAAATGTCTAAATTTGTTTGTGAAGAAGTAAGTTTTCCATGGTATCGTCACCAAAAGGTATGTTTCCCGTGACAACAAATCAATATCAAGTGTCTTTCCTGTGTCCCTTATTGATGCAATGTTTCAGTACGGTATATCTTATTAGAGAGTTTGTAAGCTGATAAATGAGACAAAAAGTATGTAGCTATTAATTTATGAGCAAGAATCCAGCGTTAGATAAACCACAGATCAAAAGGAATCAGTATTAAGTACTCGGATTGAAATATTATAATTAATGGATCGCATACTCACCTCATCAACATAATGTGTAGGGGGAAAAGGATACTTAATATGATTATTTGCTTCATTTGATGTATCTCAATATGTTTAATTACGTTTACTCACTTAGTTTCATTGCGTAGGTAGTTGTAACATACGACAGTTTGGTCTAAGTAGTATTTTAACATTTTCTTGTTAGTGCATAATGGAGGTCAACAAAGTCAATTGATTGTAAGGTCAATTTTCCCTTCAGTAAGTATAACTAGACTTCTCATGCAAACGGAACTGAAGACAATTTAATAAAGGAGGCCTGCGTTGTTTCAATTTCCATTATAGATATGTAACTCATGATAAACATAAATACTGAAATCCAATCCAATCCCGAAAGATAGTATGTACTTTACAAATTGCTAGGGGGTACCTTGTAACATCTAAAATTCTAACTGTAGTTCCTAGGGTACGAATGTATCTTTACTACCCTAATAACAGGGTATCGCGAAACTAATTCTTGGTATATGCCAATTATAAGATTAGCCTGCAAAATGGTTGCAATAGGGGATGGTTGCAATTCGGGAAATCCTTTGAAATTTAATTCTGTATGGACAATGCACAGTCTTTTTTTTAAATATTTAATCAGATGTATGTGCCAATCAAAGAATAATTTTGAATCACTTTGTTCAACAAGGTAGCATTTCATGTGAAATTTGGTACTGAAAATTTAATAAAAGACGATTTTCTTTATCATTAATTTTACGTTTATCTTTGATTAGGCAGTTTTACCTTAGAGGAGTTAGCAACACTGTACATTCCTTCTTCATTTTCTTTTATTAGAAACACACATTTTTTTCCGATACATTACTTTACGATATTGTGATATTAGACACGAGAAGAAAGCCAAAAAACAATCCTCCAAGGAACGAAGACAAGGTATACGAAGGATGCGACGGAAGAACTGAAGAAAATAAGATGCGATGAAAGACGGTTGGTAGCCCTGTCGCTCAGAAGGCGCACATCCAGTTCATCCCTCACAAGCTCTCTTCTATCACCTCCTCCTACACAGTCCATCCCTAACATCCTTCTCGGGTTGCTCTGCAGAATTTCACTGTTCTTGAAACTTGTCTCCCGCTTATAGAGGCAGAAAAAATATAAATAAAAAAAACTCTATTTTTTTTCTCTCTTTCTCTCCCTTTCTCTCTCTCTCTCTCTCTCTCTCTCTCTCTCTGTATTCCCCACTTCTAGCACTGCTCTGCCTTCAGCTGCTAAAATTCCTTGGAGACTGCAGATCCGAGAGGAACCTCAGGTGTTTCTTCCAGCATAGAAGGGCTCACAAAAGTTACAGCAAAGACTTCACACTTTCCTAAATCTGTAGACATCTAGAGCTCTGCTGGATGTAAGTTGGCTTTCATATTTTCTCTTCACTCACTGATTCTCCCTGCCAATCAGTGGTACAATATAATAATCACGAAAAAAGCTAAAATCCAAATAAATAATAAAATGAATTTAATGGGCGGTAACAGCACTATGGCTTACGTCCGTCCGAAGCAGTCATTAAATAGTGGACTTATGCCGGGTTCCCTAGCAGAAATAAAACAAAGGCCCAAACTTTAAAGTCTTTGATAATGAGGATGGTCACATTATTATTATTATTTACAAAGGTTGACAAATTCCATCCCCCATTCATTTTTCAGTGCTTTTTAGAATTGGAACGGAGCAATTTTACAAAAAATGATAGCCATGTAGTGTACGATTTTTAAAATGACAATTTTAATTCCTTATACGTGGACATGAAGAATATCAAAATTGAGACTGACAATATGTTAGGCGATAAGGAACATCTTACGGAACTATATGGCAAAATTTACGAATGTTTTAATAATAATATTCCGACAAAGGAAAAGAAACGTAAAATTTTATACAAAGATCCATGGATATCTAGAGGTTTAAAAAAAGTTGATAAATAAGAAAGCAAAATATTTTATTGCTTTTAAGTGCACTGATAAAGTGGAAATGTACAGATGATATGATGAGCTGAGGAAGATCACTAAGAAAATGTACAGCGAAGCACGTATATAAAAAAATTAGAATTTAGCGTTAAAAATAATAATCAATTCTTCTGGAATCAGTACAATAAAACTAATCGTCACGAAATTACTAGACAAATGGAGTACAAGGGATTACTTCTTAGTAATATGACTGACATAGTGAATTCTTTTAAATCAATATATATATATATATATATATATATATATATATATATACA
>JAGDQP010051695.1:0-13958 GCA_022664845.1 Lepisma saccharinum | reverse complement strand
GTGCCAGAGTGTAATGTAGATGGCGCACACGGATCCACGAAAGAGGACCGTAATAGTAATCGCAATACGAAGTGAAAACGTAATGTTATTGCTTTATTTAATTATTAACAATATTTAAAGACTGAGACAAGTAAGTAACAAGAGTTCTTAACTATTTGTACTTATCTTTAAGGTGTATGTATTCCTACTTGTACAAAGTTAATGAACATAATGTAATAGCCCGGACGGGAAGGTACCCCATTCAGAACATTACCTGCTGTGGGAAATATACATTTTCGTATATCTTAGGACAGCTTTTGATTTTCAGTCCACGCCTTTATTCTTTTCAGAGTTAAGATTCCTGAGGTAGTGAATGCCCCTTTTGGAGGCTTCCTATCCTGTGATTTTTCTCAGAAGTGAATAGATCGATTGGTGATTCGAGACCTGGGTTGTGGATACCTTCAGCGGTGATATCTTCCCCGTCGAGGATTCCCACTGAAGTGGCCATTCCAGGGCAGGATCAATCTTTATCTATCCATTCCACGGAACTTTCATTCTGTATCCTTTTCTTCGTACGGATGCAGCGTCGCGTTACCAAGTGGTTACCGAGTGCAAACCGTTACAACGGCCAGGGCCCAATGTGTAGGTACCATTCCAGCATTGGCCTGGTGTGACTGAGAAAATCCTAAGTCAGGTTTGTCGGCCGCTGTGAACAATCCCAGAAACATTGCTGGACACATTTCAGGGTTGATCATGTAAAGTGCATACAACCAATATGACTAAAATAATTGACCCAGCACCTAGTAGTTTTGGTCGTGGACTTCGGATCGGTACTGCGGAAGCAATTAGATTCAGGCCTTGGTGCCAATCATACTGAGTGAAGTTTTCCATTACTTCCCCCAGCTTCATCAGGTTAATGCCGTTATGATACCTAGAGAAAAACCCTGGTCGATATATTCTCCTTCTCTGCCTCCGTCTCTGAGAGACGCCATCCCTGATGTAAGATGTGTCTACTCTACACCATAGCTGGTTATGGCGCTGCGATTTCTGATATCGAACACCGATATTCCTGAAGAATAAAAATCGAAAGATACATCGAAAATTGAAATATCGAACATTTAAAAGAAACCGTTGGAAATTTAAAACTGTTTAAATCCAAATATCATTGGAAATTTAAAAATAAACTGGTTCACATCGAAATATTGTTGGAAGCTGAAAATAATTAGCATCGAAAAATAGTTGGAAATCAAATATAAAAAACAGTTCAATATCGATATTTATTTTCTCGATAACGATGTTTTAATTTTTCAAAGTATTGACTGACTGATATCGAAAGATCCCACAGCCCTACCCCAATCCCACGTGAAACAAAAGAAAAACGTACTGAATAACTCTTTACCAACATGAACCAGGTGACGAATTTTGGGTGTTTGTTCTAGCAATCAGAATACTTAGAACTTTAAATATTTACAATAATATAAAGACATCAGGCATTAGTGTTCTGCTGATATTGGCAAGTTGTATCTGGGAAGAAACCTTTTGAATCGAGTCATGTAACATACGCTTTAACATTGTTTTCTACTGGGGAAGATTCTTGTTACGCTCTCAGCCTTTAAAAAGAGCTCTTTAGTTGGTTCTTAAGAGTTTTACAGCACACGCACAGCTGATAATCAACATCGACTATCAAAACTTTTAAACGTTTAAAGACTAGGCAGATACATTAACCCTATCGTCTTCCACCAGAAGAAAATTGTGTTCATGCTTTGCCACATGTCCCATCTTTAATTTAAATATATCGGCCCAAATACAAGATGGTTGCCTTCAAGAGGGTGGCTACATCAAAAATCCCCTCCCCCTTCTGGTTGGTGACTACTGACTCTTGATGTCGAGGTTGGACCTCACGAGATTCAAGACCTTTGCTTGGAAGACATACTTCCAGTATGTTACAGAATAAAAGGTGTTCAGACTTGAATCACCATGTAAAATTTGATTCATCATGGAGAAATTAAAACACGTGAAAACATATTTTACTACCTCATGTGAAACAACACAATAAAAAAAATCCCTTTCGGTAGACCTACAGGCTGAAGTAGATCTCGAAGTAGTTTTTTTTTTATTTTCAAAAAATAAAATCTCGCCTTATATGAGAGCTATCGAGACACTATTTATTGATTTGTAGATTATTCATCAAGAGCTGTTCAACGATACTTCACAAGACGTATAAATATATATATATATATATACTCGCTTTGTTTCGCAGGGAGCGCTGTTCCCAGACCCCCGTAGGGGGTTCGCCCCCAACTTCAGTGCTTTTGATAGGATGCGCCTCCTTTATCTTAACCAAAATCTCCCTGCAGCACTACACCATCATGGTGTCCATCTGCACCTTCCCACGGGGGGCTGCGCTCCCAAAGGGGAGGTTTACCCCATTTCTTGGAACTTACTCTTGGTCATACACCTTCAAAGAAAATTTCGTTTCTCTACTTTCAATGATTTGGAAATTGGGTTTTTGGGGCGGCCATTTTGGATCCAAATTGACCATGTTTTAAAGGTTTTCTTATATTGTCGGGACCTACTTGTGATGGTACACTTTCAAGTACAATTTCATTTATCCAGATCAAACGGTGTGCAAAATGGGATTTTGGGCGGTCATTTTGGACCCAAGATGGCGACGTTTCTAAAATGTTGTAATATTTCCCTGAACTACTCTTCATAATGCACATTTATGCCAACTTTCGTATCTCTAGCTCAAACGGTGTGGAAAACGGATTTTTAGGTCCACCATTTTGAATCAAAAATTGCGTCTTTGGATACATCATGTAATATTTTAGTAACATACAAGTGATAGTGTACCTTATTACCAAATTTGATATTTCTAGCTGCAGCCGTTTAGGCTGTGTATTCTATACAACAATGGGTTCGGCGGCCATTTTGGATCCAAGATGCCGACTTTTTCAACATTTCGTAATATTTTCTTGAACTACTGGTGACAATAAACCTTTATGCCAAATTTCGTATCTCTAGCTCAAACGATATGGAAAATAGATTTCTTGCTTCCGCCATTCTGAATCCAAGATGGCGTCTTTGAATTCATTAGGTAGCATTTTCGTAATCAAACAGTGATGTTGTACCTTTATGCCAAATTTGATTTCAATAGCCCCAGCGGTTTAGGCTGTGTATTCTATACAACAATGGGCTCGGCGGCCATTTTGGATCCAAGATGGCGACCGATTTTGCTCATTAACGAACTTAACCGAGCTATTAAGACTAAATATAACATATTAAAATTTGGTTCAAATATCTTCAAAATTATTGCCTCTTGCGTGTTAATATTAATATATATATATATAAAAGACGCGATCACAGTGAGAGCTTCGGCTCTCCTCTCCCAACCCATCTGGTGAGCGTGGGAGCAGTAGACCAACTCCTCCCTTCGGGGAGTGGCCTCATCCACTAGTGGATTGAATATGGCTGTGATTTATTATATATAATATATATAGATATCGTACCGATCTCAATAGGTAGATTTTTTTTCGAAATCTACCTAAAAATTTCAAATTATGAAGAAAATCTGCTTTTACAATGCTGTTTGAAGTAAAACAATTCGTTTGGATAAAACAGATATCAATCAATATGTTAAATTTGTCTCCTTTTCTCTATTCCCCAAAGTTACATATATGCATTATTTCTCCAAATAAATAAGGAATAGGTGCTGAAACAACAAGGACTGTAATCACTAGCTCTAGCATGTGTAGAGTACAGATTAGTGGATACCATGCAAGAAAGAGCTTACTTGCCCTGGGAGCTAGAGCAAAGGAAACTTCGACTTGAATTCTTGAAACTTAATTTTCTGTCAAATTTGACTTCCATGTCATCAAAAGCTCGAGATAAAAATTCATAAATATTCAACACTGAATTAAATACAAAACTAAACGGACGTAACAAATTCCATACTGCTGCATATGCGTTGTTAAAGTATTATGTAAGCATTCAAGAGGGTTCACACTTCGCTTATTTTTGCTGACGATGGGGAAGAGGATCAGAGCGACACGTAAAATTCGCCTGTAGATTTAAACAATTTTTTTTATTACGAAATAAGAATAAGAAATTTGACAATTCTTACGTAAGCACGAGGAGACGGTTGTCTGTTATTTTTTTTTACAAAGGAGAGGAGTGGGTCTAAAATCACTAAAAATGTGCTTACGTAATACCTGAACGCCCTCTATATTTTATTCGGAGCAGACTAAAAAGTTTGCCCATGCATTTATTTCTTTTGACAATCGAGAAATTTTGTTGATCCCATTGAACGAGCCCCTCACTTAGGTTATGGGAAAGGGCGTCGCAAGAAATTTTCCCAAAGGGAAGGGCAATATCAAGGGCACACAAAAGTTATATATATAATTTGTGTGTGTGTGTGTGTGACGGATATGGTAGAAATTTACGGATTAATCATGAAGAGGAGAATATTACATTGATCCGTTTATTACGTGCTATTGCAGAACGATTATTAGACTACAGTTTACTATTTTCTTAAACGTAATCTTCAGAAAAGTTAGCCTTTTTTACATTCTTTTCTTTAGTTCACCATGGTCTGTGGTGTCCTTAAATCTTGGAACGTTAATTTAATTCATTTCCCGACGTCATAGAATGATGAAATTTTGCACAGCGACGTAAGTCGGGTGACAATATAATATTTCATTGTTACTTTTTATATTTATATATTTTAAAAGTATATTTTAATATTTTTTTTTTAATGTGGACTTCTTTATCCTAAAATAAATACTAGCCTGTAACTAGCCCGGGTTTGGCTGGTTGCACAACACTTCTTCGTTTCGAAGAAGAGATTTATTAAATAAACTTTTGTCTTGCATGGGGTATCAATCATGGACAAATGATGCATGTGTTGTATTAGTTGGTTATTTGAAAACAGATCCACAGAAGTCATTATCAGAGTTACTCAAGAGCAACAATCAAATTGTTTCTGAGGGGATACAGAATTTCATCGGTTTGATATATTGTGAACTTCCACGACACAAAATGAATGGGATTTGCTCTTACGATTTTACAGACAACTAGTGTTAAAGATATACCGAGTCTTTAAACTTTATTTAATGTATTTTTCTTTAACGACATTGGTCTACTGTTAGATAACTTTGAACTAAAGAGACTCGCAATTTCCTAGTCATCATGGAGCAACACCAAAAAGTGAATAACCCAAGAGAAAAGCAACCAGCTTCAGATTTGTCTTGTACCGCGGTGGCTCAGCTGTAGAGCGCTCATCTCTGGGGTCCTCGGTTCGATCCAGACTCGTACTATGTGGTTTTGTGGTGAAAAATACAGTGTGTGTTGGTATTTTCGGCGTCCTTTCGTTCCCTCCCGCTTTCTTCATTCCAACAATTCTTCCATCCCCATCCATTCGGCTTGATCAAAGTTGCCTAAGGGCCTGTAAAATTCAAATTCAGATTCGTTTTAAGAGCCCTGGGTAATTAGGTTCCACTTCTAATATATTTATAAATAATGGTCAAATAACAATCAAAATGTTATTTTAGAAAGTTGGCTAGATATTCAAATCAACTAATCCATAATTTGAAGATACTTGTTACTGATGGGAAATGTGAAATCCTGGGCTATGGCTTCCTGAGTTACGGTCTTCTAATATACCGGCTAAAAGAATAAGCTTTAAAATCTGAAACAGTTCATTTCATAAGTGCTAGTAAGTATTAGATGGGTTGCCTTTCAAAATTTCAGTATTGTTTTTGATTTTGTCGGTCTTTAAAAAAATAATTAAAAATAGGTGTAAGTATCAATGTATCTTAAGATGAGGCCCCTTAATTATTACTTTAAAAGAATGTGTATATTACGATTAGCTTATTCGTGTTTATAAACTTTGTATGTAAGTGTGCATGTCTGTGTGTCTCTCGTTTTCTATTTGCTTTCTAGAACTGCAGTGACTTTCATCAAAAAAGATAAAGTTCAAAGAAAGAAAAGCTACATAATGGTTCAGTAATGCCGTTCGTGTTTTTAACTTTCAATGCTTTTACCAAGTTCGTTTTGTGACTATAAATTGGCTTATTTGTGATTACATAAATGAAAATGGATATGGGAATAAATAAGGAAATTTAACGGCAGTATCCCAATTACCACTTAAGAAATACACACAATGAAAAGTATAAATCATACACCAGATACATGAAAATACAGTATAATAGCAAAAAATAAAGACTGAAGTCCAGGGGGGGGGGCAAGTGCCCCCCTTGCCTCTCCCTGCTGACGCCCTTGGTTATGGGGTCTAAAATTTCTAAAACTTGGTTCTATAATTTCTTGTATTATCTTATTCAAAATCGGGCACGATCGGATGGAGGAAAATTCTTAAAACTGATATCGAATTACCGAGATATTTTGAACGTAAATAAAATTATTTTTTCTAAATAATTTCCATGAAATGAAACAGAAACTAACTACCTTATATTATGTTCAAATTGTCTAATTAAATAATCCCTGACTGAACAAGTTTGTATGCACAAATATATCGAATGATCTTGGTGAAATCTTTCCGCTTTTAGGCCAACTAGATACAAGCTTTAATAACATGTCACTCCATCGAAAATAGTCGAAGCGTCTACTTTCGGTTCCGCAGTTCCACATTATTCGCCTACGTACCACATTCCAACCCCCATTTTTAATATGCGTAACACCCCTTTACCCTGTGATTCGCAACAGAACGCAATAAAGCTATTAAGCTGGAAATACTAAAATACGAACTATGCAGCACCCTCCATTCTAAACATTCCACAAGCCATCTAAAAACGCTTGCTCAACCGCTGGGATAAAATATGAAAGTGAAAAATTCACGTGCCAATTGCAATTAACAAGCAAAAACGGTTCATATTCTTCCATGTGTTGGATATGAATTTAATATTCTGACACTAGGAGCGGAAACATAACAATGGCAAAATGGATTATAAAAAAGAAGAACTTCAATATCCAAATAGTAGGCGATTCACTTGAAAATGTCAAGGCCATTAAATAGTTTCTGTTTAATGTCTGCAAAAGTTAATATGCAACCACAGTATCAATTAAGAGACATTACACAAAAACCCTGTCATGCATCTAATAGGGTTTTACATCAAATTTCAAATGAACATACCTCTATGCATGACTTAACTATCTATACTGAGCATATAAAAAGAGAGACATGTATACATCAATGGTCCTAAATTATTCTGAATTTGTTCCAACCATCTTGGTCGTGAAAATTTCGTTTTAATTCAAAGTAATAGCACTATTTACAATACCAAATCCTTGCGGTGTTCCTCAAGGCGGTGTATTCGGTCCTGTTTGCCCTCTTAACTGAATGATATAGCCTGTCTTGCGTTCTAACTTACTGGCTCTAACTTATAAATATGAAAGTCTATTTAGTACATTCATAGCATCATAACATCTATCTATGAAAACCTATAACATCTATTGAAAGTCTACCAGTTACCTCAATATAATTTCTATTTCAAATTTAATGGGTGAAAACATATAACTTGTGTTAGATGTGATTTCTCTGCTAGGCCTACACGTCATAATTTTGCGTACATACTCTCAGGGTCGGACTGTCCCAGCCAGGATCCCTGGAATTCCTGGGTGACCCCCTGCGACCCCTTTTGTCTTAGAAGCCTAAAAAAGATCACTTAATCCACTTTTGCTACTAGTAGTAGCATTAGGGTATTGTCGATCTTCCAAAATTAGCAATTTTGACCAACATAAGGGCAATGTTGAAGTTATATCAGCAGGTATAGTTTAAAGGCCACTTTAGACGATACAATTTTTCGTACGATGGATCTTAGCGAAAACAGTGTGCCAGCGTAAAAAGAAAAAAAAAGTTATGGATGTATACCATAGCATCTTGCCCTATTGTAGCATTCTTGCTTTCACACTCTGGCACTACTGCTAATCGTAAGATTCATCGTAGCATAAATGCTGTCGTCTAAAGCGGCCTTAAGGCCCTCATAAATCACAAGAAGGAGCCATATAAAGTTTAATGGTAAGTGCACATTGTATTTACTACATTTATATTTCTATGACACTATATTTAGCTAATACTTCCTATTTTGAGACCTGATCAGTATTCTAAAGGCTCTTACAAGTTCTTTTTTTGGAGGCCCACAACCATGTAGAGTATTGAAGGTCTTGAAAGGTGTCTTCTGGGGCCCCCGCGCCACAAGACCCACTACAAGGCCCTTTTGGTTACCAGTCCGCCCGTGCTTAGGCAGTTATTTAGATTATAATGCGAGGGTTCGAAGTTAGAAGCCTTTCCAAGAGTTGAATTACTGTAAGGTAAGTGATTCTATGGGATAAAAGAGACTCTTATTTTTCATTTGATGACCCATAACGCACTAGAAGTATATGTTCTCCATCATGCGCCAAATACACTCTGGTAAGAGCAAACTCGGGTTCAATTTCCGATGAATTTCATAAGTGCAATTAGGAAGTTGGATGATTTACGACGAAATCTGGTCATGGAGGACAGGAAATACCGACCAAAGAACTCCTTTGAAAGTCGCCGTCGACTAGACCTTGGATCTTCAGGAGCTGCAGTGCAACAGACTTTAAAGTCAAAATTATATTTCCTAGTACTTCCGTGATAAGAGTACAATTTGCTTCTGCAATAATAACATTGCTACAGTAAAGAAGTTACATTGGGGGATGAACCTTCATTCTTGCAGTATTTATTCAGATAAAGGATACCCATTATCTGACGAGGAATGGTCCACGGTGCTCAATGGTAGAGCGCTCACCTCTTGCTCTTAGAGTCGTCGGTTCGATTTCTGGTCGTGCCATGTGGGCTTTGTGGTGGTCAAACACCGTGTGCGTGGGTCTTCTCGGGGTTCTCCCGTTTCCTCCCACTTTCTTCATTCAACCAATCATCCCATCATCATCCATTCGGCATGAGCCAAAGATTCAAGGAGAATACGAGTTTCTTCATCATAGACGAAAAGGAAATTCAAGGTAGAAAGAAAATACTGGAAGAAATTAGGGACACAAAGTTTCGAAGTAATTCCCAACACAAGATCATTCCACTATTTTCGTATCTATGACAAGAAAAGCATCCTTGATTCCATAATAGCCGTGGAATGTATAAGTGTATAATTTCCTATAAATTTGAGATTTTCAGACTTGCAGTCAATAATGAAAGTGATACTTCAAAAACTACCACAAGAACAAACACCTGAAGTAGCTCAGAAGAATCTTCAACAAAATACATTCCAGAAACACTTTAAACTACACAGACTCAGGAGAAACTAAACAGACTCGACGAAAGAAATCGTGGTCAGCCGTTTGTAGAAAGATGTAGAGAGTACTTGTCTTGGAAGTAAGGGAGAATGCGATAAATAACAAAGACTGTCGTCACATTGCAATCTGCCAAGAACTTATGGATGCGAATAGTGATATCCAAATTCCGTTCTGAAAAATCTTGCAGAGAAAATGTATTCGGGACAAACAAAAGTTATGAAAGTACAGTTCAGTTTGATCAAGTACTTGGAAAACTGACAACTCTAGTTATGATAATAATAGTAATTATAATAAATAAATAAACACAGTATAAAGTATAGCTCCAGGCTTAATATTCTCGAACTGTAAGAGGAAATAACCTTTTGATGATTAATCAACGAACAGGTCTAATTATGTTGTAGAAAACTACAATAATTACATTACATAAGCACGTTAATAAAATATATTACTAAGTGCTTGCTTCATATAAAGTAGGTGACGGCAATATCGCCATATTTGCAAATCTACCACCCACCTCTATTCTTTGATTTGAAGTAGAGTCGAAATATGGTAATTGTGTTAGAATTGCATAATAAATATATTTTTCTTATACTCCCACAATTCTTTGTAATACGCATGCGTGGTGTAGTGATGAGGAAGTAGGCATAGTTCATCTAATTGTTACGGTGGTAACTGAAGGTGTATTTCTTAATTATTAACATTTTTATTTTTATCCCAAGTAGTTCACAGGAATGTTGAAGGTATTGTGCATCATCCACAGAAGATAGTTTCTGTGGGAGTTGTCTGTGTTAGTGGTGTTCACCACACATTTTTGAAATGTGTTAGTGAGTACAATTTCGCCATGCGAAACAAATGTCATTTTTGTTATTATTAAAGACAATTATTTGATTGGAACTTGGAACGCTAGATAATACGTTCAATAGTAACGACACCTATCGAGAAAAAATACGATTTTCAACTGGACCTCGGGAAGCCGATCAGAGTAGTCGAGCGGTGAAACGAACTTGTCTTTCGACTATAAGATCTTGGGTTCGAATCCCGCCTCGGGCATGGATGTTTGTGTATGAGATTTTAACTTAGATTTAAGAAGGAACAAGTTCCACAAAGTTTAAAAAGGTATAACAAGTTGAAAATGTAAAGGCCGCTTAGGGAGAACCAAGTTTGTTTTTTTTAAAAAAAGGTGGCCGATAGGTTAGAGTGCTCGGTGTCTGTGCGCGTGGTCACGGGTTCAATTAAACAGAGTGGTTCGGAGCCCACTTTGCCAAAAAAACTGTAGGTCTTGTCATTAGAAGCTTACAAGGTCGTTTAGGACGTTAATAACAATTCACTCACTCACGATTATGAACATGTTTTTCTATAGTATTTTTTTCATGAGTAACGTTTTCTTCATTTTAATGTGTTTTGCCAATTCATGCAAGTTGAAATTAATATTTAACTGAAATATTTCAATAATAACTGTTGAAATAGTTGTTTCTAGTTCAATTATCAATGTTAAAGTAACACACAACATATTCCTATTTTATATGTCAACAATTTCGAAAGAAAGAAAAAAAAAGTTGGTGAAATAGGGTGCATGATGTTGGCAATTTCGCCTTTTACAAGGTTTTATTTTTACTCCTCGTAGCCGGTTGATAATTGTGTTCAACTCTTTATATTTTTTTTTCAATAAACAAAATATCAACGTATCGCGTACGTGAGCCAGTTTGATGCAAACGACTTTCGTTTTTTTTAAAAAAAAACAAAGCAAAAGACTGTTAAAATTTAGCATGGCGAAATTGCCATCACCTACCTTATTTCTTATTTGTGCTTTTATTTCTTAAATTTTACCACATATTCCCATTCCATCTAACTTATTATGATTTCAATATTTTGTTGTTTACATAATATTTTTTTTTAAAAGTGATTTTGCGTCAGATTCAGTTGGACATGTAACGCCCGTTACAGTATTTTAGGTTATTCTTAATAAATGCATGGAGGTTTTAAGAATTGTGTTCGGTTCATTAACAGCATTATACTTTTAAAAAGATGAATATGTATAACTGAAATCCAACTTTGAACTGTAAATTCGTAGAGCTTTTATCACAACAAGGCATTCATCTTATATTCTTGGCCTGTTGTTGTAACACAGGTTACGCCATAGTTTTCATTGTAACTGACTTGTGGTAGAATGGATATCTAATTAATTTATCTTTTAATACAAAATGATTTTCCCAGACCAGGTCAATAGGGTCAACTTTCGGTTTCATTTCTGGTAGTAGCACCCAATTCATCTATTTAAGTTATGTTAATGCTTCGCGAATGAAGCTTAGAGAAGATTTATTATGCTTGTCCTATTAAAGCATTTAATTTCTCAACGTGCGGTACTACCTCAATCACAAACATTGCTTAAGTAAATGTATCGGGTACTACTTCGAATGTGATTTGCTAAGCCGACACTGCTTACGTCATCATGTATCGAGCTATAACGTCATTTGCGACGATGTTGTTGTAACTTTGAGCGCCCGTAGCACCGAAACTAATCAGATTTCGGAATATCTTCAAATGAACTTTCTTCTTCTTCTTGTTTTGACGTAAATAATCACTTTGCGAAACGTGCACCATTATTTCGGGGACAACCTGTATAATTTATTGGCAGGACCAAGTCGCATATTTCAGTAGTAAAAAAACTTTGCAAGCTTTATTTTGTATGGGCCGTTTAAGTAACTTTGACTTCGGTCCGTCACGATTATGGTTGCGGTGCTAGTTAAAATTTCACATTCATGACCCAGCCAGGATTCGAACCCAGGACCTTCAAGTCGCTGGTTTAGCGCCCCAACCCATACGGCTACCAAGTCGGCATATTTCAGTGGTGCCGTGCACACTTCAATAATGGAAGATCCAGTTTTCGAAATCAAGGAGTTTCTCCCTCCCTGATATCAAGCAAATGTAAGGATTTCCTCCTTCGTTTCACCATTCCTTCCCGCATGGACATAAGAAAAGATAATGACAGTAAAGATGAAACCGAAAGTTGTGGTTGAAGAGTATAAACTAACACCATTACCGTGTCTGTTTGCAGAAGTACCTTATTTACATACCGGTTTTGTTAACAGAAAAATACCGACAAAGAAAGGCAAAAGTTTGATTTCAACGACCTCCGCCAAGAATGGACGCATCTTCCACCAAAGTGAATCTTTTATGTCCAAGTGCGGTGGCAGGTAGAGAAAAAGGAACGGATTTCACCCAGTATCGATTCCCTCCATCAATGAATCAAGCTTTTGCAGAGGGAGTTCAGTGGCCCATGGTTTACATGAGACGCTCAATGAATCAATATATTGATCTGAAGGCTTACACACACACACACACACACACACACACACACATATTCAAGGGTTGAAGAAAAAGAATTCAGTGTCAATAGCAACGCCTGACACTATTCTCTCGCGTTGACAGTGATTGGTAGGTTGCCACTGCAGGATGTCGGGAATTTGAACCACAGGCATTTCACGGACAAAGGATCACCGCTTGACTGGCATTCCCTACATTTAGCATTTTAGCTTTAATTCTCAAAACTATTAACTGTAACATAAAAAAACGACAATTGCATGAAACAAAGAGTTAAAACATCTCCCCAATTGAACAAAACTATTTGTTTCATTATAAAGCAACCACAAAATGAACACACAACAGTGCTTTCCATAACTCCTATACGTACCCTTTTTGTTTCGTATTTTAGGGTAGAAAGAATCGATGTTTTCTGAGGCAATTTTTGCAACCACATGAGGAAGATGTGTAAAAAATTAATAAGAATAAGTACATAAATATTCGATAAACGTTTCGTGATTCTTCGTAGCGAAAACTCCGAAAGTGATACATTTTTGTTATGGGAAATCAATGTTCAGACAAGATTCAGATATAATTAAATGCTCATAGACAGATAAAACTGTGAAAATTAATCAAATACTGCTGGAATTAGTTTAGTACTATATTTTTTGTACTCCAGGATCTAGATAGGCACACACCTTGACACCCCTCAACGCGACGTAAATACGTCATTTACTATTTCTTCCGAGATGCATACTAAACAATAGAATCTACTACTGAAACGACGGAAACGGTTGATGGGTGTGCCTTACTGTGTCAGAGTGTGGTCGCGATTGACGACTTGTGCCTATCTAGGTCCTAGAGTACGATAAATCTAGTACCAAATTGCTTCAAGTAATATTTGGTTCATCTTCACAGTTTTATCTGTCAGCAAGCATTTTAACATTGATTTTCCATAAGAAAAATATCATGTTTGTAGTTTTCGTTACGAAAAACGACGAAACGTTTGTCGAATATTTATGCACTTAACCTTATTTTAACTTTTACATATCTCCCTCGTGTGCTTGTATAATTTCAGCGAAAAAAATATATCAGTATAAAACCCCTTTCGGGGTAAAGGGAGAGTGACGCAAGAATTCTACTCACAAAAGAAGTAATATCCATTTTGCGAGTGGTTTTCTTTGTGTCACTATGGCGGAAGTGTTTCCATTGTAATACAATTAAAAGATCTCTTCCGCGATAGTGACAAAAAGAAAACGACTCGCAAAATGGATATCACTTCTTTTGTGAGTAGAATTCTTACGTCACTCTTCTCTTTACCCCGAAGGGGATTTTATACTGATGTTAATGACAGGACATATAGATTAAAACAAATTTTAATATATCGTGGTAGAAGA
>JAGDQP010051694.1:0-13958 GCA_022664845.1 Lepisma saccharinum | reverse complement strand
TACAAATCGAACAAGATTCAATATGATTGACTTAAAATGGTGCAGATGACAAACTTATCCTCTAGCTAATAGTACATTGTAGCCCATGACCATTAATGTGTCATCATCATCATCATATTCAGCCGTTTTCCCCAATATTGGATTAAAGCCTTCCCTTTTCTTCTTTCCACATATTTCACTCTGCTGCTATTCTTATCCACGTAGCTCCTCAAAAAAGCGCTTAATTCTATCTATCTATCTTTCATTTCGACATTGTCTCCGTTCTTTCTTTTCTCTGGGAATCGAATGTAGTACATTCGTCGTCCATTTTCTATCTGCTCACGCATGTATGTAAGCGATAGTTAAAAGTCGTCATATATAGGTCCAATCGAACTGCGCTACCTGTATTGTGATATTTTAAGGTCCCAACCTAAGCATTTTGATCCCTAAGTTCGTACAGGATTGGCCACTGACGTTGCCAGCTTCATTTTGTCCTCCGAGCAATGATTTCCTCCGATACTTTTTTTTTACTTTCTACCATCATGTGATACAAATGATGGGGTGTAAACATTTAAGTCAGCATGCTGATTGCTCACGTGGATAAACAAGAAAGCCATCTATATTTGTTCGTCAAATAGTTGGGCTGTGTAAATGTATAAATTACACATTAAGCGCCTATTTTGCTTAATTTCCTTAAACCTGAACAAAAAAAAATAAGGACTCTCCTCCCAGCTATTAACAAACGTCTTGTAAAGTTAATTTACCGCCCCTTCCTGTTTTCCGAACCCATTTCATCTGTATTTGTTTATATTTTAAGACTTCAATCATATTATGAGTACTTGTGCCTTTGAATCAAACTTTAGTGCACTGCACCAGTCTTATTGGATGAAAGTTGTTTTATGGTAGTTTTCTCATATACCTTACTTTTCTGCCAAGTATAGTAAAAAAGTACTCTCAATCATCAATATGTTTAATTGGAAGATACTTAAAATATACCAACTGGGGAACCTAGGTGCTTTCGTAAGATTACTGCGAATACTGACAAAAATCAACATTTGTGTAAATCCTTACAAAATATTTCAACAAACTTCTCCATATAAAGGTGTATAATAACACATACTCCATGCAAGTCAATAAATAGCATTTTGTAAAAGTAGTTCCTGGTAAATATGTTCTGTGTCCTGTTCGATTCTCCAATATAACTGTGTGCGGCTTCTTTCTCTCAAATATACGAAGGTTATGTGTAACCTTGAAATTATTAACAAGTTTCAAGGTAACATTTAAACTTCAATTGATCAAAATACACGTTTCATTAAAAAACCTGTCAAAATAACGACATGTCTCCCAGACTTCTATCATCTGTTAGAGTTATTGAACTCAATCTTCTATAAGTGTGTTCATCTACATTTTATCATAAAAGTTAAAAATGCACCTGCCCGAAACAATTCAATTTCAACAGGAACATATTTAAAAAATAGGTCCAAACCTTCAAAATTAGTCAAATGAACATTAAAATGCACTCACGTACTTTTAGATTTCTAATTTATAGTGGAATATAATGTACTAACGTGCGAAAACACCAACCTCGGTATAGTAAAAAGCAATTTCAAATGCTACAATATGTAAATAGAAAATAAATAATGATTAATAGCAAGCTAACCTGTAAAAATGCAATTAAAAAATCACCAGTCTGCATTTGATGACTTCTCATCTCTTATGGTTAATGGAAGTCCTTTTTATAATCCATTAATTTAAGGTCTCTTTCCTGATCAATTGATGGGTACACTTTTAAGTGTTTTAAGGGTCCATATTTTAAGTGTCTCCATCTTGCTGTCCTAAAATAGAAGCTCCTATTTTTTCTTCCATAAAAATAAAACACAGACAGTTTAACAAAATCCTTCTTTTTCATATTCAACAGATCGTCTTGTACTGACTTTAAAGTGGGTATCAATACTTAGACAATGTAATACTATGTAATGCGATGCCTTGCAATCATAATGAGGAACAAATCATGTTTCTCCTCTCATATATCTTAAAGATCATTGTCTGTGATAGTTCCCAACAACGTATTTTACATTTGCCTAGTAATTATTTTCAAAAGCATAAGTTTGTAGTCAAGTATAATTCAATCTATAGACGAAAATAGCACATTTTTTCATTCGTATAAATTATTACTAGAGGTTCGAGTTCCTCTCAAATTTGTAATATATATCTCAAATTTATATGCATGTTCTATTCAATCTGACATTCCAGTCCCCTTCAGGTAATAATTTTCAATTGACTAATACCGGTTTCAATAAAGTCAGGAAAATACATTCAATAGGATAATTCATTTTCCTATGATATTTTTTAAAATTTGTTCATACTTGTGATTTAAGATTGTGTCTCGTACAAAATAACTTAAATTTTATCAACTCGTTCCGATGCACTTGACGCAAATATGTCTACTCACTATAAAAAGATTTTATATTCGAATCCCTGTTAGGGCATCGATGTAATAAACTAGCAAATAAAACGACTCCAAGTCTGGTGTTAATAGCATGGTCTATACAAATAAAGTTTATCAATACTTCTCATAAACGCGTCTTTTGAATTTTCGATGACATATGTAATACTTATGAATATAACGTATCCTTCCTTATATGCAATCATCAGTACATAATTGTCATTCGGCTTGTATAAACGTACAAAAAAGTGCAAATATAATATCAAGGCTCCATGTATATTAGGTCCAAGCGAAGTAAGGCAAATGTTAGTTTCTGTTACATTTATTTTAAAATCTGCTATAATTCACCGATCAATAAAAAAAAGAAACATTAAAAAGTCAATCTTTGGATTCCTTTTAAAGTTGTAGCCTTTTGCTTTCTTCTAAACTCGCTTTAGTGATCTTCAATTATTGCATGTACGTGACTATCATAATTTACTTATGATTATTATTCTGTTTAAAATTACCATAATTTTATCTGCTAGTCAACTAGTTAGTGTTTAAGGAGAGCCAAATTGGACTAAAATGCCATTGCGGTAAAACATATAGACCCTAAATGCCGTTCCTGCGACATTGATTTTTAATCTCAAACGGATGTTGTCCAAAATAAAAGGCATATAGGGGAATTCAAGGATATATGAGCCAAATTAATCGATATAATTTAGATATCAAAGTGTAATAGGTGAAGAAAGTCACATCGATACCGGGTTGGTAAGACGAGCTGAATGACAGTTGACGACTATCTGTATTTTGGAGTATTTCAGGGCCAATGTTCATACTTACCATCCCAACATTAGCCTGTTGCGACTGAGCAAATGCTCCATTGCATAGTATTTGACATATATTTATTTTAAGGCCTTTAGATATCTTGGGCTCAGGGCGACATAAAGTGGGGAGAAGGATGTTAAAAGGTAAATTTCAGGGCCAATGTTCATAGGTACCATCCCAACATTTGCCTGGTGCAACTAAGAAAAACACTTGAAACCTCTTAGGTAAATTTTAATCAACTTCCCCCACCGGGAATTAATCTCAAATTGTTCCTCCACCAGATCAAAGAATAGTACTTCAATGTTCAATACGATACATTTTTAGGGTTGATCCCAGGGAAACTCTTATAATGTTCTTTGGCATACTTGATATGCAATCCAACACGACCTAAGTGTATTATGCGGTGCAGTAAAGTTGACTATATAAGTATAAAATCAACATCTTTTGCTGTATGTAGTTTAAAAGTACATGGATGTGGGCATTAAATGGTTAGGTTTTAATTTTGGATTTCTTATATGAAATTCGGCATTTTTTTTCATTCTGTATCCTATGTGTTATGCAACCTAATATATATGTATTGGTTACATTAACCTTGCCTTAGCTTTGGTTTATATGGTTTCACTTTTGGTTTTTTGTTGCAATGTACCAAACAAATATTTTGTACGATCAAACTTTATCTAGCCAAAAAAATGTTTCATTCTTTTTTTATGTGGCTTGAGTTGTTCCATAATTTGTTTCAGTTGTATGTACTAACATATTTTGTCATTTTTTGTATTAGATGTGTTTAGTTCTCATAAAAGAAGAAATAATATTGATCAATTCCCTATGTGTAATAACAGTATTTTCGTGTATCCGTTGGAATGTTCTACTCTGTATATATTCTTGATTATGCATAGTAAATAATTTCTTGTTGAATTAAACTGATGCTTTTTATTTCCATTCCTCACAAATAACATCCAAATGAACCGTGTAAGAAATCTTTTGTCCAAAGAATGACATACAGTTTGTCTACGTATTCTGTACTTGTAATCATTTCTTTATATGTTTTCAAAAAACTTCTGAAGTATATGTTCCTTGTATGGGTCTGTGTCTATAAATTTCTCGTAGATTTCATTACATATAGGGGTACATACTAAGGTTTCCGGTACGTTTTGTTCCAACGATTCGACCGAAATATAAATGCAGACGTGAGTTCCACAGTCAATGTAGATGTGGTCAAAGCAAGCAAGATAAATTAGCGGACATTTGCTTTCCATTTTTTTGAATACTATACATTATGCAAGCAGGCTTGAGGTCAAGAGTAGTACAGAAACGCCAGTGGAAAACTACATCCAAAAATTCCTCGTTCAACGTCTTTATGTACTTTATTGATCAATGACAATAAACAGTAGAACTTGTCCCTATCTGTCTCATGACAAGTGTCTCGTAAAATAAATACCGCAAGAGTTGCATCAAGATTCACTTCATGTAGCACTTGACGTCATTACTTACATTTCATAAGTACAATAACACATACAACTTGACAAATACAATATTTATTCACTTAATCCCAATACTTGGGAACAATTGACGTTATTCCTAATTATGCCTAAAATATATAACAAACAAAGATGTTGCTGCACGTGATTTCTGTGTAAAACATTCACAGGCTTGTATCATATCTATAAAATATAATGTTCTTACTTTTAATATTTAAAAAACTCTATATTTCAATTACTATTCTAAGAGAAATATTCAGTGTCGGTACTGTTGTGCCATAGGTGACTAAAAGATACATTACAACGCTGTTGTAGTCTAGTGACACATCCAGTCTTACCCAATGCACAAGTATTTTAATTTCATATCATTACTCAACGTGTTCCCAAAATATCAAATAGTCTGCTAAAGTACAAGATAAACTCTAGTGACCAAGATCTGTCTCTAATGATCGTTCAACTGGACCTCATTTTCCAAGACATATCCTGTTTTAATTTGAAAACCAAAAATGTAATTTACGCTCTACGTTGAGCTGTACTTCCTATTCTTCCAGTGTAATGTTGATCATAGTTACGAGATCATACAAATATATATGAATCTTACTGATACAAGTTGCATACAACGACATGACTCGTCAAGTATAAGTACGTCTCAGTCCCTGAATAACAATACGTTCATCTCAGCATTAGTTACATTGATGATATGACATTATTAGTGCAATTTTCAAATCTTAGTTAATTTAAGCCTTTGGATGCCATTGTAAGGGATGGGGGTGTAAACTAGAGTCCTAAACTAATGTTTTGTGACATTATCTTTCAATGGACTATGAGTTGATATTATTAGTACAATTTTCAAATCTTAGTTGTTGTTTTTTTCAGGGCCCTGAGAGGTGCCGTTTAATATTATTTGATTATTTGTTCTTTCTAGTGCCAGGCGATGAAAAGTTTCATTTTCTGTCTTTCAAGGTCCCCGTAGCCATGCCATAGTATGGGCTTAATATTTTGTTTTATGCTTTACACTTTGCGACCATTTTTGGTCTCAAGATCCATTTTTTTATGTTTCAAGGGACCTCAGTGTATTTCCCAGCATTACTGCCTTATTACTCTGTTGTACCATTTGTGAGTATTTTTTTAGTCCCAACGAATCAAACGATCCATTTTATCTTTCCTAACAGTACTAAAATTTCTACAATTTGAGGCCATGTTTGGTCCCAAGATCCATTTTTCATGTTTCAAGGGATCTCAGAGAATTTCCCAACATAACTGCCTTGTTACTCTGTTAACAATTTGTAAGCATTTTTACTTCTAGTGATTCAAACAATCCATTTTTTTATATTTGCAGGTCCCCTGACACCCACTTGGGACCTCAAAGTGTTCCGTAACAGTATTGGCTTGTTACTCTGATTTATGTTCTATCATTTACAGTATTCTTGTTATCATTTTAAAACATTGGGCCTTGAGGGTCATGTGGGGGTCATATGGACTGTTTAATGCTTTTAACATTACAACACTAACTATATATACGTGCTACAGGAAGGTCTGGTAGGACGGCCCGGAAGGTCTGATACAACATTCGCTTATTATTTTTAATTTAATTCATGTGTGTTCATTTAGTTTATATCTCCACTTGTTATCACCCTATCACATAGTACCTAGGGACCCATAACGTTGTCCCAACCAAAGTCGAGCACTAACCCTTTGGTTAAAATGTCAACGGATCAAGTCCCGGCAGGGGCATAAGTACGCCTTTTCGCAGCCAAAGGCCAAATAAAGTTGTATTATGTCGTGCTTTTAACACAAATGCCCCCGGTAAACCATTTTAAAACCAATACTTTTTTTATTACAGTGATCAAAAAGGCCATTCTGCAGTTTCTCCCAACTTAATGTAATTTCACAATTATTTATGAGAATGCACGTTGTATCATTCGCAGTTAACATAGCATTTGTGCGATCGTGGGTTCAATACCGCATCCTGACTAAGGTTTTCCCTAAGTCACTGCAGTCGGGAGGTCGTGGGTTCAATCCCAGCAGCCGGTCATCCTGACTAAGGTTTTCCCTCAGTCACTGCATTCGGGAGGGCGTGGGTTCAATCCCAGCAGCCGGTCATCTTGAAAGGTTTTTTCAGTCACATCAAGCAAATGCTGGGATGGCACTTTCAACTTAGACACCTTCCCCCATTCTGGCCCCTTCCCTATCCCTACCTGAGCCTTAGATGGCCGAAGACCATACATAAAAACATTCTGGTTCAGAATCCACTTTAGCATTTACGTGATCTCGGTTGCGGCCCTTTTTCAACATAGTCGCAACAAGAGGTCTCGCCAGGTTCCTTGTTCCATATTTACATGCAACTGGCTTTCTTATTTTTGTCCTATGCACTTCTTATTTCTATAGGACATTTATCTTTTTTTTGAAATCAACAATATTTTTTTTAAAATTACACACATGCACAAGCTGCATAATATAGATATATACTATTACAACATCGCTGTACATACCTCAGGATTAGATATCAAGCCAGCAACTCTGGATGCTATTTTCAGTACGTTTCACTGCATCAAATGTTAACAACAGAATGCGCTTTGTTTAACTCACAGCATCACTGGTTGTTCTCCCTCCCTTCTCGTCTGTCACGTCATGTAACTTCATTCGTATGCCGAGCCTATCCAATTCTTTTTTCTGCATAATCACTTCATCTATAAGCAATTTCTAAACGCCCAATGCGTCTCCAACACCACAGAAAAGTTCCATTCTTGTATTTGTGCGTGTTAATATATAAATATATATATCTTCCAACCCGTCTGGTCAGCGTGGGAGCAGTAGACCAATTCTTCCCTTCGGAGAGAGGCCTCATCCACTAGTGGATTGAGTATGGCTGTGGTTTATATATATATATATATATATACACATACATAAATACTCAATCACAGTTCCCATTACCAACGCTCCTTGGGCACTCATTAATGAGTTCGTGCTGAATTAATTTGTACAGAAACGCGCACGTTTACCCCCCCCCCCCAATCACTACTTGTGGTACGTATTTACACGTTAAGTACAAGGGAGCAAGCATATTACGTTTTTAAAGACCTATTCTCAGTGAACAGTGTGGAGTGACAATAAAAAGATGTATGTTACCTAGGCTCGTTTCGCTCGCGCGCAAACTAACCAAACCAACCCCCCTGCAACCACCTACACACACACCCATAATATGGCCACCCGTAAGTTTAGGCTCCCCATAATGGAATTAACTTAAAGTCTATGATGCACATATTGCCTTTGTTTTAAAATTACCTTAAGCTAAGTTCTTGAATTATTTATTAAGTTTAACCTAACATAACGTAGCCTAATGTAAACCCTACCAATCCGTTATTTTAGGTTTCCACACTTCAAAAACAAGTCTACTTTATGTATTAGTCCAAGTCATTAAATTTTAACTACTTTTCTTTCTTTTTTTTAAAAATATTTACGGTAGGTACCCAATGAAGTAAACTCTTACCAACAGGCGTCTTCGTAGGTAATGTTAAAAGATTTGAAAAGCGCAAATTTCTCTTTGTTTACCCAAACATAAAGCATGTGAAGCAAGAAAATTTTTTGATGGAAATTTTAAAACTAATGTCCCAATCAGTACCAAATAACCCACAGTAATCTAAGATTTATTTTATAGAAAAAATCTCTTGAAACAAAGATGCGTAATGTGTGGCATTTGTTCACCCTCCTCTCTCTCTCACACACACACTTCTCGTTTTCCTCTTGTTACGATTTTTTTTATTCCAAAAGATAAGTTAAGATAAAATGAATTGTATGGGCGGTAACAGCACTATGGTTTTATTCTAAAAGTTGGCTTATCTGTTAAAAGCACCTAAAAATAAGTAGCACTGCAACCCAAAATAAGCTAACAGACTCATATGTTATAAAGTAAATATAAAAAACTGTAACATAAATATTACGGAGTGAAAAATATAAATCCAATATTGTGGACTATTTATTTTCCTCGAAGGTATAGACATTTTGGAAAGTATGATAAAACGTAATGACAAGTATTGTAGAACGGGAATGGAAGGAATATATCTTTCTACAGATATCTACGTACAGCGTGCAAAGCTGCAAACTCCTTTTGTACAACAATATATCACATTTTCATGTAGTTTTCGGGATTCCAGATACGAAACTTAAGCGTTTTCTACTTATAATTTAAAACATAACATTTTTATTAGCTTCTTTTAGGTTAGTAGTAGCTGTAATTTTGTTGTTGTTCCATTACTATATATTTTATTTCTTATAGGTAAATTGATTTTTGTAACTGTGTTTGTAACTGTTTGTTCCAGCTGGTTGTTTCAGACTTAATTATCATAAAACTGGACGGCAACTGGAGGGTACATTTGAGGTCAAGCCAAGGAATCCGGAAATGAAGGAGTCTATTTTAGAGGTCATGAAGGAATCCAGGAATCAAAACTTACTGAACGAAGAGAAGAAGACGATGTGGTACAAACAATGTGGTAGAGGAGGGGAAATCGCGAGAAAACAAGAAACAATGGCAATTGAATGAGATGAGAAGAAAGCAACACTAAAGGAGTCTGAGGAAGTCGATGGAACGGTGAAAGAGTTCGAAGAGAATTAAATGATGTGGAATGGATAGGAGGGAGACACGCCAATGGAGCAGGAAGCGGTACGAGAAGAGGAAACGACAACAAAAAAAATTGGGATGAAGGAATACAAAGAAGAGTCAATGACAAATGAGCCGACGGATGAGTAATGGGAAGGAAATTCAGCTAGTACGAACAGAGATTCACCAAACTCACTCATTCAGATCATGTAGATCCAAACTCAAGATTTACTAAATTTCAAGACATAGTACCTGCTCCACCAGCATCAAATGAAGAAGAATTTACATATTTTGTCAATCAAGTTCCAAATCAGCCTAAAGATCCTTATCGAAGAGTGGACCTTCCACTGGAGGAAGACAAAGATCATTTAATGAAGGGTGGTATAATCAAACAGTATGTTCTGCTATATATGTATGTGTTTTGGATCTAATATTCCCTTTTCGAATGGATCAATACACTCTACTTTCACTTCAACAGGCTGCACTCATTGGCGGAAAGCTATTAAGAAGCTGAAAAGACACAATAATAGTGAACATCATAAGCAAACACATATCAAATACTCGAATTTTTTGAAAGGACCACGTATTGATCCTGTTCTGTCTGAAACCAGTCAGAAGTTAAAACTCAAGGAAGAAGAAGGCCTGAGAAGCCGTCAAGTAATGGAGCGTTTAGTTCGACTTGTGCAACTATTGGGAATAGCTGGGGCACCACTACGGGCACATGATGAAGGTGAAGATGTTGAGTACCGTGGCCTTTACAAGGAGATGAACAACTTATTAGCTGATTTCGACCCTCTTCAAGGCATTCATATAAAAAAGTGTTGATAAAACATGACATATACCTCAAAATCCATTCAGAACGATTCATTTCGGCTATTCACGATGTTATGTTAAATAACATAAAGAAATAAATGCATGCAGAAAAATACATTTCTGTTATTATGGATGAGACAACGGACTGTAGGTGTTCTCATTCGTTGTTGTGATGGCATCCTTCAAGTTCAAGAAACACTTCTTAGCGTTCAAAGAGCCACAAAATCCTTACATCTCGCTGATACTGTGAAGAAAGGTCTGGAGCTGATTATTCTTCTGCATCACAAAATTATTTCACAATGCTATGATGGAGCAAACAATATGCAAGGAGAACACACAGGTTTACAAAGGAGAATAAGTAACATATGTGGTAAAGAGTGTGCACTGTTATGCCCACTACTTAAATTTAGTACTCGTGTATAGCATGAAGACGGAGAGACAAGCATTTGCCTTCTTCGGGACGTTAGAAGCACTCCATGCGTACATAGAAAGAAGTGCATCTCACCATGTAGTTTTTGAGTGGGTTTCTAACAATGTTCATTCAAAAATACAGAGACTAAAGAAAATTTCGTGAATAAGATGGACCTGCAGGGCCGAAGCTGTAAATGCAGTAGCAGACAGTATCCGGGTTGTTATTGATTGCTTAGAGGAGCTGCAAAATTTGACGAAGGGCTTGTTACGTGCTAATCAAGCCAGGGGTCTATTACAATCTGTGAAGTTTTTTGACTTCATCCTATGGATAAGTTTAATAAGTCCTGGTTTGAACTGCATCAATAGCGTCAGCAAACAACTTTAGCTGGTTGATGAAAATATTAACAGTGCTATGCGTGCTAATGAAACTCTTAAGACAACAATTGAAGGCCAAGAATTTCGACTCCAGGTATGAAGCTGCAAAAGTTCAGTGCCAAGCTCTTGGTTTCCTGTTTCAGCTAAATTATGATAAGAGAATACATGTTAATATTCTCATCGATGGTCATCCCGAGACAGAATATGTGAACTCAGTGAAAGAGGAGAAATCTAGAGCTTTTTACGCGGTTCTTGACAAGGCTTTGCTTGGACTCAGGAATAGATTTTCTCCAAAGGTTGTTAGTTTATTACGAACATGACAAGTAGTGTTGATACATCCGAAACTCTTGGGAAAAAAATATCAAGGAACTAGCATCTGTGTGTGGTATCGAAGCTGGTGATATCATTGGTGAATCTTGCCAACTACGGAAAGATTCTCTTTTCAAGGAGGTTTCGAATGTGCGTCAACTGGTGTCGTGCTTTAAGGATCCTTCAACAGTTACCCTCTGCCCAACATTAAATAATGTTCTCAAGGCTTTTCTGCCAAGAGAACATTTTCCAAGCTCTCGCTTGTTAAGATTAATATTCCGAGCACCATATCACAGGACTGTTTGGAGGCCCTTCTTATGATGTTTGTAGAGAAAAATCGATGCTAAAATGTACCAATAGAAGCTTGTATAGATAGACTTAAATGCTATGGACCTTGAATATTAATACTTTAAACGTTTAAAAAAGTGTTCAACGTTTGAATCGTCCGTTTGCAAAACCAACTATCTGCAGTTTCTATTACGGGTAATTTTCGCATGCGTTTCAACAAAAGTGATTTGAGGGGAAAAGGTGCAAGAGATATTCAAAGCTGGCATATGAATAGTACGGCCTATTCATTGTAATTTTCACCTGGGAACTAGAATAACTAGTCTTAAGAACTTTTCATGTGTCAGTCTTGCACCCTTTTTCCTCTCTCTAAAGACTGTTTCGTTGAAACGCATGCGAAAATGACCCGTAATAGAAACTGCATATAGTTAGTTTTGCAAGCGGACGACTCATTTGTACATTACAAAGTTAACGAAGTATGGTACGTTAGCGAAATTAATAGACCTATCCTTAGGTTTCATATTACTAGAAAATTGGTATTCCTCTTCGTACTTAGGGTTTTCATTACTTTCAAAAATTCTTAAATTACATTATTTTGAAGCTTGTTAGCTAGTGATGTTAAGCGCTATTAAACCTTTCAATATCGGATGTTTGTGAGTGAAGAGACAAAAATTAATTGTGTGAATGGTAATGACCTAGGTGCAAGTAGAATTTGAATTTATAAGTTAACCCTGTACTGCAATTTTAACTATTGGTCTATGAAGAATACAAACAAGAACGTTGACTAGTTTAGTATTGTTTTTAGAAGGATTGTTCTATCGCTTCAGTTTCACAAAATATATAAATTTTATACACAATTGTAGTGATTTGCACAAATACCAAATTGTAAAACACGGGCCAAGGAAACTAAGTAGAGATAGGGGACGCAAGGTGGCTCAGGGGCACTACATGAAGAGTTCCCCCTTTTTCGAAAATCGTGGAGCCGCCAGTGAACTGTATATATGTTTCATTTCTAATATCTTTAGGGAAGGTATTCCAAATCAATGCAGCTTTGTAGCTGATACTATGAAGCCCGTAGTTAAGACGTGGTCTGGGAAGAGCTTTTTATCCGTTATTGCCCTTGTCGATATCACATGCAAGGTGGGTGAGACGTCCACTGATAAAATATTTAAATGAATGATACACGGGAAAAATGATCAAAGTCCACCAAAACTGAAACTGAGTTATTAATGCCATTGTGTTGTGGAAAGCGGGTAGAGTACTAGTCCCAAGGAAAGGGAATAATGGAAAGGAGTCCAGATTGGTTTTATGTGAAAACGAGCATGGTCCATAAAAACATGCGTTATAGTTTTCGTGTACTTGAGAAAAACGATCCAGTCCCATTTCGTTCTAGGAAAAAATGGCCAGGGTCCATTGCCCTAAGTGTAGCTCTTTTTTGAACTTTCATGTTTTCTTCTGTAAACAAAGTAAACGTTAGTTTGCAATTGTTGCGTATGAAAACAGCTAATTATTTTGGTCTCGAAATGAAAGCAGCTGGGTGCAGAGCAGAGCCCTGCACGGGCCGGGCGCGCCCGTTCGGCCCGGCGAATTACCCGGCCCGACCCGACCCGGCAAACAGCCCGGCCCGGCTCGTTTCAAGTACACCGGGTCGGAACGGGCCGGGCACATTCCGGGCCATTCCGGGCCGAGCCGGGCCGGCCCGGATACATATGATGTGGGGCCGAACCAGGCACAAGTACTTCCTTGCCGGATCGGGTTGGACACTTCAAAAGTCGGATCGGGCGCTAATACTGTCTGCAATGTTAATCGTAATTTATTTGGATGCAACTTCCAATACCAAATAAACTATTGATAACGTATCACGTGATATAGATTCCGGATACGGCCATCTTGGCCAAATTAGCAAATTTCGATTTCCGCATTGAAATCCACAAGGAAACGATAATGTAGTCAGCATGACAAGCGAAGCTTGAAATTCGAATCGAACAATCCTCAACGTGTCACGTGATATAGTTTCCGGCAGTCATATTAGCAGATAGTTTCATTCATGACCATAATTTATGAGCTTAATGCGTAATGTATCTAATTCCTATATAATCCCATGTTAAAAATTAACGATTTTTAGAAAATGTTTTCTTATTTAGAGATGATATACACATCAAAGGACTTCAGATTCGTGTTTGCCATACCGAGTTTGGGCAAAAGCAGGTTGCAGATGGACGATTAAACGAACTGGAAGCTCTCCAGGACGCCATTTTGAATTTTTTGAGACAAATAAAAATATCTGCTAGAAAAGTGGAACAAACGTCATTTCCCTCAGAATGACACACCGAGAAAAATAGCTATCTCGGATTTTCCATAATACATGTCATCACTTAGTTGCGGCGGCCATTTTGTGAATTATTTACATGTTAATATCTCGCGTTCTAATCGTCATATCAAGATGGATTAAACGTTA
>JAGDQP010051693.1:0-13958 GCA_022664845.1 Lepisma saccharinum | reverse complement strand
AGGAAACTTGAATATATAAATCAACAGAACTTACAATTATTGTTTTTTATGTATTATTTATATGGATCATGCTTTGAAAATGCTGAAAAAATGTGTTCAAGACTATTATTTTGATGACAATAACAGAAATCACTTTAATTATTAACGTTTCGTGTTTACTACCGCAATGTTCAAGATACTGAGTGGTAAAAAATTTATTTATCTTGCCCAACGATGAAGAAGGAAGAAGAAGAAGGGCCAAATATCACTATCCTCTCCACTAACACTATCCTGTTTATTTCTATTGGAAAAATTACCAATAAATCTAAAAACGCCAAAGAATGCATAATAAATAAATACATGCTTCAGTTTTACGTGAAATTACTGTTATTATAATCTGAATCGTTTACCAACTTTCAGAAAGGTGACGACATTTTATCAAATTTCTAGACCTCGCCATGACAAACGACAATCTTTTGGTTTTATCCGGAGACTGTCAAGTTACAAAGCGCCTCCACACAGAACCCACCGTCATTAACTTTGGGCGCCCAAGGGATTGTAACTACTAGGTAAGGCACAGAGGTGTTTATCAAGAGGACATTCTCGTAGTGAAGTGTCTTACGGTTCATGTAAAGCAACATTCTCCAACAAAAGATGGCAGCACTACCTCCGTATATGTCTAATCTATTTTATCGTTGCACGAAATTTCTATGCTGCTCCTACAGATTCAAGCTTAGAGAGTTCTAACTTTCAGGGAAGAAAGTTCGTAAACTATTCAAGAGTTCGATCAATGCCGATTTTTTTCTTTTGTTCATGTTGAAAGAGCTTCATTTTTATATGTTTTGATATTTACAACAACAATCAAACGATTTCAACAATGAAGAGTTGATCGAACTCTTGAATTGGTTATGATCTTTCTTCCCTGAAAGTTAGAACTCTCTAGGCTTGAATTTGTAGGACTGAAATCTCGTGCAACGATAAAAATACATTAAGACGTATACGGAGGTAGTGCTGCAATCTTTTGTTGGAGATAATTGCTTTACATTAACCTTAATTCAAGTACAAATAGGAGCAGTACAGTGTTCAACATATAAGGTTAAAATTATAGACCCGTTCTTAAAAGAAACTTGGTTTCTTGTATTACACAACACTTTCTTTTTTGTGGGCGCAGTTCTAATTCGGCCTACATTTTACCTTTCAAACTGAGGCCCATCTTCGCACTTTACATGTTCCTAGAGAGGCCATTTTCTGTATTCTGTATTGAGGTCCTGTTTGAATGAGTACAAAAGAAACACAGATAGTGGTATCCTGCTGGAAGATGCATGTGCAGTTTCCGAACTCTCGTAATATGCAAAAGTGGTTCATTGCAGTCTTCTTGGAACATCTCAGTTAATCTGGAAAGTCTCTGTCTGAGCGGTGATTTATATTTTGTACGAATGTAAGTTTTAATATTCCCAAAGCTTTGGCCCCCGGGGGTTTTCGCCTGCCCCTCTGAGAGAACTAGTCTCAACACTTGTACTACTCATATGTATACGGAAATACGGTACGTAAATAACACATTCTATAAATATTCTTGCTGTTATTTTGAGGTTAAGTAAGGAGATACGACATATTATTAAGTAACATTATTGTTATTTTATATTTTAGCATTATTTATAATTTTCGTGAGACCCCCCCCCTCCGAATAAAATCTTCTGGAAGAAACACTGGATATTTGTTGACTAAATATATGTCTTCACGGAAATGTCAATCAACAAGAAGACTTGAAATGAGCATTTCGTCAGCAACCTATCCTGTGCCCATTGAAATTTTGTCAAAACTTACCGTTCCTTTAATGTTTTTATTTGAATTGGCGGCTGATATGGTTCGCTAAAACGAGCAGGTTGTATTCCAGGTAGTATTGCTGATTTGACTTGAAGTGATTTTTTTCTGTCTAATGAGGCAATGTTTTGGTATTTGAGGTACAGGTAGATGTTAGTTGAAAGCCTCACAACCTCGTCAAGCTCTCTCCCATCTGTGAGGACCTCTGGTGTTTTAAAGTCAGTAGAGGGACCGGGGACGGAAGATCGTTTGTACAGTACGATCTTCTGTAGGAGAACCAACTCCACAGCATTTGGTCGACTGTGTGTACGCGATGGTGTTCGCGCATGTCTCCACCCCCTCCTCCCCCCGCAAGTTAACAGATACATTACTAAACCTGACTTGGTAAACCACTAGCTATTTCTGGGACCATTATAACGAGATGCTTGCCGGGTACTCTTTAGCAAGGCATTTGCTTATTTACTTGTGTCAGATGCATGAGAATATACACTGAAGTGTCAAAAGTCATGGGACAGCGGGAATGAATTACGTAGTTAGCTGCCCGGTAGCATCGCGGCTAACCATCTAACGGCGCGGAGCAGTTGCAGTATGGTTAGTTGCACTTCTGTGAGTGTAGTGAAATGTCGTGTACCGACCCGATGGCAACCCGACTCGAATTGTCGGTGTTTGAGAGCGGGATGATAGTTGGTGCTAGACGAATGGGGCAGGCGATTTCGGAAGTCGTCCGGGCATTCAACTTTAATCGTTCCACAGTGTCAAGGGTAGACCGTGAGTACCGCATTGGAGGCATTACGATCCATCAAGGACAACACAATGACCGGACATGGGTGCTGAATGGCCGCGACCGTCGACATCTGGGCACTCATACGGGCAAATATACAAGCAACAGTGCATGATCTGACAGCAGGAATCAATGCTGGACTTTCCAGAAACGTGTCTCAGAGGTCAGTGCAGCGTAATTTGGGCTCCGTGGGGTATCACAGCCGAAGACCGACATGTGTGCCATTACTATTCGCTATCCATCTCCAGCGGAGACTCACGTGAGGTCGGAAACACGTGGATTGGGACTTAGAGGGCTGGTCAGATGAGTCACGTTTCCAATTGGTACGCGAGAATGGTAGTGTCCTGGTGTGGCGCAGACCCGTGGACCAAAGTTGTCAACAAGGCACTGCGCAAGTTGGTTGTGGCTCTGTCAAAGTGTGGGGGTATTTACTTGGTTATGGTTTGGGTCCTCTGATCCGTTTGGCCAGGACATTGACCGGTCAGCGCTATGTTCAGCTAATTGGTGACAATCTCCAGCCCTTTACGGACGTTGTGTGAACTGCGAACAATGAGATTTTCCAGGATCACAATGCGCCATGTCACTGGGTCGCAATGGAACGCGACTGGTTTGAGAAACATTCTGGCAACTTTCAACGCATGATTATGGCCCCTAGCATGACGGACATGAACCCTATCGAGTACATGTGGGATATCATCGAACGAGCTTGTCGTGACCAGGATCCTCTACCTGCATCAACCACCGAACTGTGGACGGCAATCGAACTGCATGGTTGCACATCCCTCCAGTGAATTGCCAGCGACTTGTCGCGTCCCTACCACGTCGAGTTGTTGCACTTCGCCGTGTTCGAGGGGGGTCCCACACGTCGAAACTAATAGCTAAAATGATAACATATAATTTAATACAGGTTTTATCAAGCAGCGGGACGCTCTAAATAACATGACAGACCGTATGCAGAAAACGAATCAGCTTTTGACCATTCGTGCTCTAGACAATGATGAGAACTCAAACTGGTTAGGATATTGATAAATTATGAATTAAGATACACTTTGTAACTGCAGTAGAATATCCAGTGTTTCTTTGTTTTATACTTTTGTAAGTATTCACTGCTAAATTAGCATGATTTCACTTTGCGATCAAACTCGTGCGGTCTTTGGTCTGAGCCTTAGATGCCTGAAGGTAATAAATAATTTCAATTCAACTCAATTTGTGTAGTCTCTTTTAGGGCTAAAAGTTATATTTCCTGCTGTCCTACAAAGTTCATAAATATGACTCTTCAATTTCTCTTCCAGACTAGCTCTTAGAGCAATTTAGATCTGGCCTAGTATTACCTAAGGGTTTATTGTTACACACAGACAGATCAGACATCCATAGGCGACAACGATGGTTACACCAAGAGCAAAACTGAAAATACACGTTTAAGAGTGAAATTTCTAGTGCACAACTTCGATTATTGTCATTCGATTTGTAAGTCTATTTAGATCCTAATGGTATCGATTAATACCATGTTGTTATAGACAGTATAGAAACAAAAGCTGTACCCTAAAAGGTCCCCTGGAAAGCACTTTACAGCTTTTCTATAAAATTTAGGATTCTCCGTTTTCTTTTTCTGATATCCGTGTTTATCATAAGACCTAGCAAATACTCACATAAATACTCACTAAACTGAAGTGATTAACCCGAAAAAATTCTGCAGAAAGGGTTTGTCTTGATGTACACTTATATCTGCCAATTCCAGTAGGGCAGGCTTTCCTTTCAAAATATTATGTCAATACACACTATTATGAGATCAATCTTGTGATCATAAGTTGGCAACCTTGATAATAACAGTACCGTTCTCAGTCCTTACAACTCCCCTTCCCCCTCGTACTTGTCTTATCCTTCTTATACGCGAGCAAAAGTCCAGGCAAAAGGCCTGGACGCAGTTATTTACGGCGGCTTCCTTCCGGAGGCAGTTTAACGACTTGAGTCTCCCGATGACAGCGACTTTGGTGTTCGTCTTGTTTGTAATTGCTTTATTACTCGGAATGCGCAAAACTTAATTATTCTCTTCGCCAAGTTCTGTTGGCTCTGCTACATCAACTTTTTTTTTCTTACTCCCTCTCTTCCTGCTCCCAGTTCTCTCCTTTAGGTCTCCTGTTTCTCCCCCTCCATTCTTGATTCTGCTACTTCTGTTATTGTCGTTGTCGTTCAATATTTTCTTCTTTCATTGTTTTTTTATTTTATATTATTCCTTTTTTTAACTCCTATGTCTATCTCAGTGTTGTGAACGTTCTATTCAGTGTCTCTAGCAGTTCTGTGACGGAAATAATCGCTATGGAGCGGAAACCTTGTGTATCGCTAACCTTTCAGAGGGCTATGCCCTCTATACGAGAAGTGAGGATGGTAGACGGGGGATTATGGACAGTGAGTTGTTAAAGGATTATCTTTTAAACTAGAATCTCGACCGAATGTCAAACAAGATCAAGATGGTTTCATGGTCATATCCAGTTTGTATAGCCAATTTTCATTACTATATCAAACTTGTCTTTCTCTCTCTCTCTCCCTCTCTATCTATCTATCTCACTCTCTCTCTCCATGATTGTTCGTTTGCTTTCTTGGCAGCTTGTTTTCCTGAAAGCTTGCTTTCCTGATAGTTCGCTTTTCTGATCGCTTATTTTCCTAATAGCTTTCTTTCTGACAACTTTCTTTCCCGCATAATTTCATTTCCTGAAACCATGATTTTCTGATAGCTTGCTTTCCTGATAGCTAACTTCCCTGTTAGTTTGCTTTCCTGATAGCTAACTTCCCTGTTAGTTTGCTTTTCTGATAGCTTGCTTTCTGACAGTTCGCTTTCCCGATAGATTAGTTTCGTGGTACCTTGCTTTCCTGAAAGCTTGCATTCCAGATAGTTTGCTTTCCTGATGGCTTGCTTTCTCGATAGTTTACTTTCCTGATAACATGTTTTTTCGATAATTTACTTTCCCGATAGGTTGCTTTCCTGATACCTTTGCTTTCCTGATAACTTGTTTCTTCGATAGTTTACTTTCCCGATAGGTTGCTTTCCTGATACCTTTGCTTTCCTGATACATTTACTTTCATTTCCTTGAAAGAAATTAACATTATTAGAGTTTCAAGACTTAAAACTATCAATTCCTCATCCAGCATGGGACTATTCATTGCCGCCACCGTAAGCCGTTCTGAAGAGATAATTTTTTTAAAACGTGATACTATCTACTTTAGCTTTCTTGAAAGAAATTAACTATCGTTGTTAAACCACACAAAGCCAAGTTGACAAAACCATAAAGGTTTTCTCTGGATCTTTCGTACTAACATTGCTACTCTTTCATACACCACTTTCCTTCTATATGTATATTTGCTCTTCAAGAAATTTCTAAGTATATGTTATCTAGAAACCAAAAGTATATGACGCTTAGCAGGCGTCGTGAAGCACGTGAAGTTTGGACGAAGATGATTCGGTCACTTTTCTTCTTCTGGTTTAAGATCAGTGGCAAAATCTGCGGGTTTTTTTTATTGCTGTCTTTGTAAATGCTTGGTTACTGTGACGGGTCTTGTAATTTCATCGCTCCATTCATTGTTCGTGGAAGTGAAATGTTAGGTTCAACAGTGTCCAAATTATTTTTTGTTGGAATAAACGGAGAAAACGAACAAATAAATGAGGCCCCAGTTTTCCACAGCTAGGTCAAACAGAAATAATTTGAAAAGTAACCCAATTATTTTTTTGTTTGAAATTGTTCTCTGAATTTTTGAGCTTTCAAATCTTTGTGTTACTTCGATCTCTCAGTTGATCTGAAAAGTGTAACCCACTCTTGCGCTCAGTCACTCAATTTCAGCTTCTAAACCTCCATAGATGTAGAAGATCGCCATTACAACTGTTAACGGTGCTTCCTGGTGAAAATATACACCACGAGTTTAGAAATAATGAATTGATGATGATGAACACATTACACATCATCCAAACACTCAAAGGTCTCGGAAAGGAGTACTTATCTTTCTGCGGGAGCAGATCGTCATTAGTTATGAACTCAACTTTCTTCTGATCAGATAAATCATACGTGGATTAACTGGATAGAAGTGTATTGACTAGTCTTGACTTAGGTATAATTAATTTAATTTTGCATAATAACTTTAGGAACTGTAGCGATTTACCAACACATTAGTAATCTTGAAAAACATATTGCCTTAAATATAAACACTTTCCCACTGTTTGTTCAAAGTTTTGGAGTAATGTAAGTCAAGATTATTTTTTAAAGAAAAATGGTGGAACACTCTATTGACCTTACAGATAAATTGCGTTAAAAAATTGGGAATTCATGGAACGATGAAACGAGACATTACAAAGTTTTGTTACTGAGGTCGGTCTGTTGTGATTGAGGAAACCCTGAAAAAACATAAGTCAGGATAGTCAGGCCTTGTAGTCGAACGAAGATCTTAATGCGAAGTCAAATGCTCTAGTAACTGACCTACGGCCACTCAGTGCTTCATGGTTAGTGCTTACTTGTATCATAAAGACGTTACTTGTAAAAAGTGTCACTCTTTACTAACACTACATTTTCTGGCTAGAAATTTTGCATAGACTTTTAGTCATTAACTAATCGACACATGAAATAGTGTCCTTGGAACCTGCTAAATTTAAAAGTAACAACAAATTACTTTTACTTAACTTATTCCTTGCTAGATATATTACTTGGTTCATTCTTGAACCAACTGTTTACGTTCCGGGCATAGAGAAAACGCGTGCAGCTAAGGTTTATCAATGTTTATTACGACTATTCTTCTTACTACCTTCTGTAATCATCTTATATATTTGTCCGTGAGTTTGCAAAGATTGTAAAATAATCTAGGTAAAGTAATTGTAGATTCTAGGTAAAGTAATTGTAAAATAACTCCTCCTGATTAGCAAGATGCCCGCTTTTATGGACCCAGCTAATGCATTTAAGGTGGGGCGAAACTTGCTTTAAAAAAGTTATGTTCTGACCCGTAGTATATACATTCTGGCAGAACAAAAGTTCACAGTTCAGAAACTAGTTATTATAACCAAATGAAGCCAAAACTAAAAGAGTAATCCTCGCCTTTATTTTAAAAGTTAAAACTCAAAGTTCTCAAGAATGCCCAACACTGACAAGTCTACAAACAGATTATAATTTTTAGTAGCAGAATCTATTCAATTTCGCTTAATTCCGCACTCATCCTTCAACAAAATTAACAACCAGTTATACCTTTAGTGACACAAAATTAAATGCAGTTTTTCTATATTAGAAACACACACTTCTTTCCAACCATAAATTACATTTATATCTAACCTTTCATCGCAAGAGCTTATACCAAATTCCGTAACAATTCCATGTTATACAATATTCAGGTTGTACATACTCTTATCCATTCTCATTAACGATGACGTCATACCTCCATTCTATCATACTCATAATTTATTTCGTTCTGCTTTTATAAACTTCAATTAACAACGTTAATTAAATACAATATTTAAAATTCCATTCCATATTTAAATTCCTACAATGTAAATAAATTAAAATCTTTAATTTAAAAGAACAAAATATTAATATGAAAATGCCGCACAACAATAACAAATCAATTAAATTGCATCGTACATAAAATACACATGAACGTTGGCACGTACTACCTATTACATGTTTACGTACATGTGGCTTGAAACAAAGCGGTTAAGCAATGTTTGATGTAGCCGTTAGATTTCTCTTTGAGGAATGAAGCACACTAAAAGTCTATTAATTTAAATTGAAGATTTTTTAGGTACATTCTCATTATTATATAGGAAAATGTTGAACTGGATACTCTGAAAATATATTTCATATCCTTCATTATTCACGTCCTTTACGTGAACACAGCTGAAAACGAACTCGTGACAGGACTAGGCACGTATCCTGTTCACAATCATTATAAACTCAGACGTCATCTCCACGCAATGTATCCCAATGCACCTAAATAATCAGAAAAAACAATAACTCACAATTCAGTTAATAATATCTGGTGGCAGAATCTCAAATAACTATTTAGCTTGAAGATAATCAACTAACTCAACAAGCAACAAGTCACAATTCTAAATAGTCAATTAACTTAACTAATCACTTAACTCAACAAATCACAATATTAAATAGTCACTTAGTAAATAATCATTTCACTCAACAAATCACGGTTCAATACTAGCCACTTTAGAAACGACAAATCACTTCAATATAGTCATCTTAGCTAGCTGCTTGTCCTAATTCCCACTGGGACACAAATAAAGAAGTATAATTTTTATATAAATAAATATATTTTTCTATATAATTAAAAGAAGACCTATAAATATAAATGTAAGTGCTGGAATGAATAGGAATTACTATAAGGTGCGAGTCAGAATGAACGAGATTATGATTGATTATATTTAGTATTTAAAAAATGGTGGTGGGACTTGACGAACAGTGGAAATTATTGTGCACTACAAGCAGCTACAGTGCATTAATCAAATAGCCCTCAAAGTTTCTTTTCAGAAGAATCCAAAGATTTCCTTGTAGATCTACATACGTGAGCATTGTGTGAATGTGTGTGTGCTATGCATGATACAAATAGTGCTTATAAGATGAACAAACAGATTAGAGACAATACGGACTTTTACCTGGATTTCTCCACCCTTCTTCCATGTGTGGTTTACCAGGTAAATTGTAGTTAGAACAGATGCAGGGACTTTTTTTTACAGAATATACAGTAATGTATATTCTGGTTTCTGCCCTCTTTGAAGAAAACTCTTCTCGTGCTATTCCATCTTCTTGTTTCACCTTCTTTCCTCTCTTGTTCATACTCCAAACCGTGGTAAATGTCTTCGAAATATAGAAACCGTAGCATCAACACCCTCGACAAATCCTTTAGTTGCATGCATGCATGCGGAGATCGCTAGTAGAAATTGAAGAGCAGTCACTCAACAGGGCGGGACTATCCGGGGGCCCTGACAATTCAACACTTTCTTATCCTTCATTATTCAAATCATCTGTTCACTTCCTTTTCTAATCACCTGTGGAAAAAGAGCAATTTTCGTAGAAAATTTAGTGAAACTGTTTTTCTCATTTTCTTAAACTGATAGGCTTAGAAGTAGAAAGATATAAGTGACATTTGATAATAAAAATATCGAGTTTAGTCATCTATGAATGACACAAAATATTAATATATTAATACACATAAAGGTTCAGTGTGACTTTGTGTCAAATATAAATACTTGTGTCAATTTTTTCCCGCAATGCACATCAAGGTTCAATGTGACTTTGTGTCAAATATAAATACTTGTGTCAATTTTGTTTCGCATTATACATCAAGGTTTAATGTGACTTTGTGCAAAATATGAATATTTGTGTCACATATATTTTGTGTCATGTTTAAATGATTGAAGTCGATATTTTCATTTCGAAATATCATCACATAACTTTGCATGTAAGTCCCTCACTCCAGACTTGTAAAAGTGGAAGTTGAGCAAGATTTCCGTAATTGAATTGAAGTTGCCTCTCAAATACTTTAACATTACCAATAATATAAATTACTAGTTTATTTTGGTTGTATGGTTTAGTATTAAACGTATTTAACAGTTTTTCAACTCATCAATAAGCAAAGCGTTTTCATCTCCATTTTCAAGAAATGTTTATATGTCTCTAATCCTGAACATCCAACAACAGTTAGGTCATATTATATCAGAGGAATACAAAATATCATTATACTCACAGCCAGTATTTTGATAACAGTAATAACCCGTCTCTCATTTAAGCTTTTGGAGCGAATGTGATTTATACTTTCTTTACTACAGACTTCAGAATATTTTCACCTTCTAAAAACGGCATACAATTTGTCTTCGTATAATGCAATAAAAATATAAAAATTACACATGACTGCTCAATATGCTTTTTTTTCTTCTTTAAAACAAAGTTGCTTTCTGAATTAGCTACTCCAGGCGCATACCTCTAATGTATTCTTATCGTTGCACGAAATTTCCTTGCTCCTGCTACAAATTCAAGCCTAGAGAGTTCAAACTTTCACGGAAGAAAGTTTATAGCTAACTCAAGAACATGATCGATGCCGATTTTTTATTTTCGTTTTCCTTCATTGTTGAAACCGTCTCATTGTTGTTGTGAATATCGAAACTTATAACAATGAAGTTCTTTCAACAAGGAACAAAAAAGAAAATTAAAAACCGGCATCGATCATGCTCTTGAATTGGTTATGAACTTTCTTCCCTGAAAGTTGGAACTCTCTAGGCTTGAATTTGTAGGAGCAGCAACGAAATTTCGTGTAACAGTGAAAATACATTAGACATATACGGAGGTAGCGCTGCCATCTTTTGTTGGAGAACGTTGCTTTAGATTATCCTTAAATATAAACATATTATCTAAAACGTTATTTAAAATAACAATTAACATTACAAACAGCTTAAAAACAATAATGTAGTTTAATCCAGCTCCTGGCCTTTTTCCTATGACATAGGGTCTTATGACGTTGAAGATTGCATTTGATAATGAGAAAACGGAAACGGTTCCAACTCACAGACAGAGAAGAATCTTGATTCCGTAAGACAAAAAGCTGAAATACTGGGAAGGATCGAACCGTCCAGATTTGCTCTAAAGAACTTGTCGCCGGCATCAAATCATTACTCAAAGGCCGCGAACAGATTAGCCGATAATCTACTTATCTAACATCGCCGCTGCCCATGTCCCCTAGTTTAGCGGTTGCGATAGCGCCGCTCAGAAAGGTATTGGAAAAGCTCGCAGGTTCGAGACCTGTTGTTCGCCATCCTGACAGGGTTTTCTAGAGCTTCTTCTGGCATGGTACTTAAACTAAGGCCCATCTTCCACTTCTTTACCACCGCAGAAGAGTTCTCGCAGAGGAACGTCATTTCTGCATCATGTAATGGACTTAAACCACAGATAGCCGCTTGTCCAGCAGCACAGTTCAACAAAAGAAGCACACTATAAAGATTTTTTCTGTCTTGTCCAGCCTTTTTCTAGCTGGGATTCTGGAAGCTACAGTAGATGCTCTTTAATCCGTCATTCTTCGGTTCGGCACATTCTGAAATCCGTCACCGATCGAGCCGCTCGCGTTCGGATTTTTTGTTTTCGGGTTAATTCGGGAGTTTGTTGACGTAATATCAGAGACTTTTTTTTTTTTAACAGTAACGCTCATGTGTATTTTTTCTTGTCATAGAACAGCTTATTATATGTATGACTTGTTTTAAATATCATTGTACTGCACTTTATTAATATTTCTTTGGTATTCTCGTTTAAAGTATATTGACGTTCGATAATCCGGCACGGCCTTTGTCTCGAACGTGCCGGATTAAAGAGCGCCTACTGAACTTCCTCAACTTATTGTGTTGGGATTGACCACGGATATTGCGGGAAAAAAAAAGTGTTACAAGCCACTGACAATTAAATCTATCGATGCTTCAAAGAGATTTTTGACCAAAGATGGTATAGGAGTAGGGTACATCAGGAAACCACCAGGAAACATGATTGAAAGTGCTTTCGTCCATAAACACGGACGCAGTGGCCAAAAGTTTTGTTCATAAAAAAATAAGCATTTATAGTGTGATCTAAGTAGGAAAACACAACTTTATTTATAAAATGTTTGAAATAATGGAAAACAATTACGTATTGGGTGAACGCGCAATCTTTTAGGGGGCGCCATCTTGAAGTCATCCATCTTGAATCTTGCTGTGTTTTTTTAAATAGGAAGGGGATCATTTAACATATCAATCTGGACTAAAATTTGCCAGAAACACTTTAGTGAAGTCAGTTTTGCCATTAAAGTATTTCTGAGAGAGATAATGAGATGACATTACTATGTGTAGTTAATTAAAAAGTCCAGAAATACTCTGTAAGTACAAGTAATTAGTATTGGAAACCACCTACACAGTACTCATTACTTGTGCATTGTTTTTTTCATTTCTGGCAGAGTTTGCAAAATAACAGAGTATTTCTGGACTTTTCAAGACACATACTAATGTCACATCTCATTGTCTCTCTCAAATTAATTTAATGGCAAAACTGACTTCACCTATGTACTTCTGGTAAAATTTTAGTCCAGATTGATATGTTACATGACCCTCCTTCCTATTTAAAGAACCGAGTAAGATTTAAGATGGCTACCATGACGAACGTAGACCCTACAAGATAGCGCATTCACCCAATATTCATTAATGTGTATTTGTTTTACATTATTTCATACACTTTATAAATAAACATGTGATTTTCTACTTAGATCACACTATAAATGTGTATTCTTATGAACAAAACTTTTGGCCACTACGTCCGTGTTTATGGACGAAAGCACTTTTAATCACGCTTTCTGGTGGTTTCCTGATGTACCTAATCCTCTACCAAGTTTGGTCAAAAAAGCGCTTTGAAGCATCGATAGGTTTACTTGTGAGTACATTTTACACATATTACTAGAACAGACTACGATTAAACAGAGATATGCTCTGTAAATGATTTTTTAAAGAAAAGTTAAATCTTTTGGAAAATGCACTTACAGCGAAAACAGTTTAAAAGTTAAACTCTTCTAGCTGATAGCAAAAACTGCGTGACTTTACAGAAACGTCAAACGCATGATAATGTTTATTATAATTTATTATTTTTCCGGTAAAGAAAGAAACAAAATACATCTTGTCATATTTATAAACCCGTTCCCCCTTCTATCTCCTCATCACCCTCTCCTGTACAAGCATGACGCAGGGCACACACAATCCCTTTTATACTGTCTCCTATGTAACATGGGTCATTAAAAAATCATTGGTTGGGCAATCTGTCAATATCTCATTTATTGGTAGTTAGAGAAGAGCAAACATCCCCAGAGTGCTGTATTGTTGACCATCGCAATTGATCAATGAAATATGGTTTTTGTGGATAATTTTCGTTCCACTGTATAGAACCCGAAAAAACACAATAGGCGAAATCAATATTTTCATGTTCCCACATACCACACATACACTATACACAATGTGTTTTCACCTTTTATTTTCTTTTTTTTTTTAACATAGTATGAAGTGCTGCTACTCTGTTCATGGTTTCATACCGTAGTACATACACATGTTTGTAGTATCAAAAATTTTCTTTTCGCGAAATTAATTATTATAATTTGAGTGGTGTACTGTATACAAATTTGTTATTTGAAAGAGGCCTAAGTATTAACCATGTAGCTTTACTCATTAAAGAAAAAATTGTTTCAAATTTAAGTCTCAGACAAATAATTTTTAGCTGACAGTTCTCTTATTCGTCAATATTTTTCTTTGTAATTCACACCTATTTGAAAGAATCATAAATTGTGTAAGAAATTATATGTTTTTATAATTCAAGGACTTGATAAAATAAGGTTACATTCCATT
>JAGDQP010051692.1:0-13959 GCA_022664845.1 Lepisma saccharinum | reverse complement strand
TTGTTTAGTTCTAACGTATGCCTTTTTGTTAGCACCAATTTTGCACTTAGCAAGTGCCAATACCAGTAACTATACGCAAGTGTTAAATTTAATTTGCAACTCAACTCAAGCTTCATACGTAGGTGCATTTCGGCAAGATAGTTCTATGCCACATGCATTATTATTTACGTTTGACACTTGATGTAGTAAACAATATTTTGTCAACGGTACAAACACGCTTTAGAATCTAAGAAAATATTACACAATAATTTTTCGTTTAAAAGGTATTACAAATATTTTACGTAGATCCGTGTGCAACAGACCACTTGAAGAATGTGTGCAAAATGAATGCAATTTGCCTAAGACAATGACGACACTCATACCAACCTCATGATATATATTTAGAGAAAACAATCATGTCTATGTATTAATATTTCAGCAATAAAGTTCTAAGGCACATTTAATGTGGTATTGGACGTTCTTGCTGGAAATTTTGCAAGGAATTGCTGGGGACAAAAAGGAACTCTATAACATATGCCGTCATTTATAAACATATTTCGAAACCTGATAGAGGTAGTCAATAGTGCCATCTATCAACATGTTATAACAACCGTTAACTCGTTATTCCCCAAAGTGTGGCATATGATTCTCTTGCTCCATGCCATTGAAACACACAATATTATGTAAAATTATTAAATATATTTATTGTATTTTATTGTATGTTAACCTTCATTGATTATTTTTTTTTATTTCTTGAAAATAGTCCTTCGAAAGAATGTGTATTCGAGCGCTATGTGAAATGAATTTACATAATCACACATATAATTTAATTGTCTTATAGTTAAAAATAAATATTTAGTTCAAAGTATTTAAGTATATTCAGATTTCGTATCCAACAACCTTAAATGTAATAAAGCATTCAGCATGAAAAATAAGAATATTATGGAAATCCATGAACCAAAATGACTCAATATAAATCAAGTAATGAGTAGATATCTGTGACTAAGAATTAATAACAATGCTATCAACATCCCAGAGGATGTTTTGGTAACATCACACTGTTCATAATTGCTTTTAAGTATTTAATGTCATGTTTAAATTTATGAACATTGACATCAATGGGAAACAAAATTATTTGTGTTCTTTTTTTTAATATAAGATGGTCTCTATCCTGTGTGCAGTGTAGAAACTGATCACTGAAAGAATGTCTGCAATATGAATACAATTTGCCGAAGACAATGACGACACGGGTACCAGGCTCACACTACATATTTTTTGAAATTGATTTTTTTCATAGCGCAATAAATTCAAATGGATTTCACTATTGAGCCTTTGTATTATTATAACCAAAGGAACATAAGTGGTAATGGACCGAATTCCATTGTAAACCTTCAATCATCCTGGGATAGAATGAAATCAGTTTTTTGTTTGCTTGCGATTAAGGTTTGAGGCTCACAAGTGCATTCGCTCAATAAAGAGAAATTAGTTTAATAAATTAAGGGATATTTTATAAACAGAAAATACCTTTTGGATCATATCTTTCCCTTTCCTTCACTTTCTTCTAGAATCAACTAAATGCATTGCAATCCATTTGAGATATATATTGTAAACGATGGAAGCATGCCTTATATACAGTCATTGTATAGGCTTTTCCAAGGTCATGCTGATATGATCTCACCGAAACCCGCATCGCAGCATCTCAGCGTAATTTTATAACTTTAGGTTCAAATCATACAATATTTAGAGCTAATATGAAGGTTTTTTAAGACCATTTACAAAAACATTTCAAGTGTCCAACTCCGGGATTTCATGATGTTCCATTTTCCTGCAGAATAAAAGTCCTACCCAAATCCATGGCTAACAAATGTCCGTCTTTGAACAAGTAACATAGTAACAGATTTTGAGACTTAAGATACTACAAGATCTAGGAGGTCTTCAACTGCATTTGTTACTGAAATTACTTATGGTTGCATTACCTTTGCCTAGCTAAAAGTGTGTCCGACACTTGAAATATGTAATGAAAGCGTTTGGTGTATAACTCAATACTAGTTTCGATGAGAATCTGGGAGCCCAGTGGATGCCGAAATCTTTGAATGCCGAAGAGAAGCTGCCATTTCCTTGTTTATTTTATATAATTTTATACGACCTGGTAATAGTTTTAGAACAGCTTTGGCACTGTTAAACCACGATAGTCTCTTTGCGTTACAGAATCACCGGTCGAGAAATTCAAGATCTAAAAGTTGGTAGAAAAGTCTTTGCCAAGGTTTTTTCCATAACGAAGTCATTTTGATGAATATTTATCTTTAGAAAGACGTTTTTTTTATTAATGTGATACATGAAGTATCCAATAATCCGCTGTAGTAATAAAAGAGGTGTTAGAGAAAAAGTGGCGAGATAAGCTGCGGCAAGATGTTTTAATTTTTTTGTAGAAAAATGCATCTGTTAACCATGTTGGCCTTAGAATAGGTATTTTAAATATATTTTAGGATGTGGGTCCATACCACCCACCCTACTCACAATCTGTAGATATAGCTTGGCCGTATTATTCTCTACTTGCAAACCTTGAAAAAGGATTTTAAAAGGAGGAGATTTTTTAATGAGATTCAGAAAACGTCACAAATTATGGCGGGTAATGTGTATTTGCTTTTTTGCAATTGCTTTTAAATGTTATTATGTTCTAGGGCGTTACTTCCTACAGAAAGGGAAAACAATGTTGACGAACTTCAATCTATAATGTATTAACTTACATTAATTCAATTCACATTTCTGTGCACAAAAGACACAATCAGAAATCTTGTTAGACATTTTAATAATACGTGAAACTTTATTACTAACGTCCTTTTGCCCTTACATTTAATTGTTTTAATTGAAAATAATTCCCTAACTTGTCACACATTTAGTTATACCGAGATCATAGTTATTAACTGAAGAAATGCAGAACGTTTTGTCGTTCGAGTTCTACAAGTTTCTCTTTAAGGTTGTTGGAATTTTCCCGTTTCATGAAGAGACACGTAACAGTTCCGGTTGTGGCTCATTGCGTTATTCGTTTGTTTCTACCATGTGCAGTTTTGTTATTGTTTTCGTATCCCATGGACTTATACTGTTTATCAGTTGTATGAATTATAAATATGACAAATATCCACAATTTCCTTAGACTTTTGTCCTCGATCATTTTCCTTTTTGCATTATTGTATTTCATTGGAGGATCTCCTAAAACCATCATATTTTCTGCTTTAACCAACTTATCAGGAGTAATAAAGCGTTTAGCCAATGACGTGCCAACATATCGTTCAAGCATCGGAGCAAAGTTTAATCTTTACGCTGTTTGTATTATTTTGAACCCATTGGCAATTCACATATTTACCATATACGTAAATCGTAATAAGATTTCAAATTTTCACTTCCTAATTGTTTGTGTAGCCTAGTTCATTGTAGTTCTACAGAACATCTTGCTTGAGTTATGGTACATACTGTATCTGTATCTCGCATTATAAGAGATCAATTTTCATTTCTTAATGTGAATATTCAGAACACACAATCCAACGCACTGGTTTCTCAATCTTTGAGATTGCGAAGCAAATGGCGACAATGTAAAGAAATTGAGGGAAAGGTACAGAAATTTAAGAGAAATAGCCGAAGAATTGAATGCAATTTATGGATTTCCAATCTTATCGCACATCTTAGAGCTTCTATTTTTATTTATATTTGTTACTTATACTCTGATTCAATCTGTCACCAGAATTGAATTGATGTCGAACAGCTTGTGGAATTATCTTTTGTGCTTTCTCTCTCTTCTGTGGTATTTCTTAAGACTGTTATTACTACCGCAATCATCGGCTGCCATTTGTAAAGAGGTAAGTATCCTTTTCTATTATCTTATTTTAGGAACGTTTTTGAGGCGCTATTCATTGAAGTGCCAAAAGTCGTGAGATACCTACCTAATAATGTGTGGAATCCCATTCGAGTACGATGAAGTGCAGGGACACGTCAAGTCTGCTGTAGGGATGTGCAACCATGAATCTTGATTACCATTCACAATTCGGTGGTTGTTACAGGTGGAGGGCCTTGAGCACGAATAGCCAGTTCGTTTATAACTTACTTGTGCTTGGTAGGGTTCATGTCCAGCTATCTAAGAAGCGAAATCATGCGTTGGAAGTTACTAGAATGTTTCTCAAACCATTGCGGACCGGTGGCATGGCGCATTGTCATCCTGGGAAATCCATTTTTTTTGCAGAGTACACAAAATCCATAAAGGAATGGAGATGGTCACCAAGCAGGTGAGCATAGTGCAGATCAGTCAATGTCCGGTTCAAGAGGATTAGAGGACTCACATCATGTCTGGTAAACACGCCCCACACCAATATTAAGCCACCTCCAGCTTGCACAGTGTCTTGTTCACAACTCTTGAGTCCATGTGCTCATGGGGTCTGCGCGCCAAACAAACCCTCCGCGCATATCAATTCGAAGCGTCACTCATCTGAACACGTTGCCAGTCCTCACACTAACCTCTGCGACACGTTACTGGAACGTCCTGCATTGTTTGCCTTTGATCACGCACGATTTTCCCGGACACGTCTGCCCAGACGTCGACGTTCGCGGTCATTCAGCACCAGTGGGTGGCCTCTACTTTGCTCCTGATAGGTTATGGTAATGCCCTCAATGCGGTACTCACGGTCCACTGATACTGTGGAACTAATTACTTTAAATATCCTGATAACTTCCGAAATCGCATGCCCCATTCATCTAGCACCATCTATAATCCGCGATCGAAAGACAATAATTCCCTTAGGGTTGTCACCCTCTGGTACACTACGTTTCACTGCACTGACATAAGTCCTACTGGCCACACTGCAACTGCTTCGCCCCGTTTGAATGGTTTGCAGCGATGTTAAGGTGCAGTCAAGTAGTTCCCTCGCGCTTTTCCCATGACCATTAGCACTTAAGTGTGTAACGACCTGGTCTCTATGACCAGGAACCCTTTCTGTAACGGTGCAGCCAAGGATGGTTATGAAGCTAAATCAATATGACGAAAAAATAATGAGTACTTTTGATGAAAGCTGGTATGATTACACAGAAGAAAGAATTGACATCAACTTCAGATACTTCCGATATATTGCTCATTACATGGCAATAGATTAAATGAGATTTATTCGAATACCAGCCATTTGTAAATTGGTTACTTCAAGTCGTTCTTATTTTAGCTTAATATTACGAGGAGCTACCAAAGGAATGGGATACCTCAATAATAGTTCAAATTTTCAAAAATACGATCAATCGGACTAATAGCGGAATCCCGTTACTATCAACGAGTTACAAAGTATTAAGTATTATTCTGTTAGCACGCCTAAATGTATATGTAGACGAAATAATTGGATATCACCAATGTTGATTTAGAAGAAATAGAACCACATTGGACCAGATGTTTTCCTTCAAACAAATTTTAGGGAAGAAATGGGAATACAATGGGACTGTTCACCAGTTAATAAAGCATGTGACTCAATCAAAAGGAAATAATCTATACTGTACAATATCCTGATACAATTTGGAATTCCGAAAAAGCTCGTTCAACTATTGAAGATGTGTCTCAGCGACCCCATTAGCAGAGTACGGGTAGGTAATAATGGACATTTCCGCTTTCCCCGTTGGTCCTTATATATTTTACAATTTGGTTGTGTACATCAGATTAAATAATATATAATGTTTTTGAAATTTCAGCGCTACGGTTTTCCGTTAGGTAGAAATATAGCATGAAATACTGAGAATTCAATCTCTTACGTCATACAACAAAAATCATCCTCTGATTGGTTTGACGTAATCAATTCGTACTATTTCCCAAGCTATATGCTTCTCCCTGTTACATTCCTCTTTCAGAAGTTTGAAGACGAAAAAACAAAAAAAGAGAAAGAACATTTACATCATCACTTAACGAAATAATTAATGCACAAATCTGCAGAACACACTTCAATAAGTTAAAACACCAAAACATGTTATAAAAACAGAAATTGCTCGAAACAATGAGGGGGGGCAATCTTAACTTGGAGTGCTCTTCTTATCGCTGGTTTGTATCACTCTTGATGTCTTGACAATTTGGGGCAATTGGTTGGCGCATGCAACTTCTAACATTTTATACTTTCACCTATGGTTGTTCGAATCCTATCAAAGGCCGTGTTTTATTTTACTTCACGAAACGCAAGAGTAACTTCAATGTAAAAGTTTCAATTTACGTTTTTGTTTCTTACATGCTTTTATTAATACTTTTTACAATGCCACATTAAAACTATTCAATATATTCACGGGCTACAAGTAATACGTTAAATTGTTAACAGATGACAGTAACGAGCACTATTAATTCATATGCTTTTAAGTTCTTGAAAAATGCTTCACTAGCATTCATTAAAAAAGTATACGATTGTCGAACGTAAAAACCCACATTTATTTTACAGAAAGAATGGGTAATTCTTTTTAAATACAAGAGTTCTAAAGAGCATTATTAGAAGATATCTTATGATTCAATCATCAAAAGAGCGTCTATAAATTAGTGTTGAAGCTACCAAAATATATCAATATCTTTAAAAAGTATTAAAAGTAAAAATCAATTTTAAATGAATAAAACGAACTAAATGACATGTTAAGGCATACAGAAACGCAATTCACCACTTATACTATTTCTTTCGATCCATCTTTGCTATCTCTCTTAAACAATACTAACAAATCAAATACCATCTGTATGTTAATGACATGCAGTCGGCACACTGATTACGTCATAACATGGCGGTGCCCAATTAAGCGCAAGGCTGAGACTCTTTTGAAGCAAGTCATTATTACTCTTGATAAATGCATCACAGAATGAAAAGAAAATGCTTTCCGTAGTCTACTTTAACAGAATAATTTTTTTATTGCAATAAAAAAATAGTAGTGGAAATGTCCATTGTCAGATAGTTTCAAGATTCGCAACGGATTGAAGCAAGGCGATGCCTTGTCACCACTACTGTTTAACTTTGCGTTATAATATGCGATTCTAAAAATTAAAGGGGACAAAAAGGGACCCACATTGAATGGTTTGAATCAACTGTTTGCATACGCGGATGATGTAGATTTAATAGGGGACTATATAGATGCACTACAAAGCAACACTGATGTCTTAGTAGAAGCGTGCAATGAGATAGGTCTACAGGTAAACAAAGATAAAACAAAATACATAATAACAAGCAGAAACGCAGAGAATGAAATAGAATGAGAAGGAAATAGAATGAGAATGAGGAAGTAAACAAATTTACTTGAGAGTACACGTAACAAGCAAAACGAGGTCACGGAAGAAGTAAAATGTCCCTTAGTATCGGGTAACGCATGTTTCCAGTCCAAAACTTCTAACATCGGTATTAATATTAGAAAATTGAAATTGAAAGTATACAGAACGGTTATTCTGCCGGTAATGCTTTACGGTTGTGAAAGTTGGAGTACGACCCTAGGACTTACATTAAGTGTGTTGGAAAATAAGGTTTTGAAAAAAATATACGGGCTCAAAACGTGACGAGATGTCTGGGGTAGAGAGTAGACTGCATAATAAAGAGCATCACGGACTGTACGATTCAGCAGATATTGTAAAAAAAATGAAATCGCGACAACTAATAATGGTAGGCCATGCAGCTCGGATGGGAGAAAAGGAAGTCTATATTCTATCCCCGTTGGAAACCCCGATCGAGAGAGGCCTTTGGAAAAAGATGAGAAGATCGAGATGTCGTTGGGAGGACAATATTAGAATGGATCTTCAAGAAGTAGGTGTTCGCGGTGTTTAACTGGCTTGATGTTGTCCAGGATAGAATCCAATGGCAAACGGTTGTTGCTGCGGCGATGGACTTGCAAGTTCCGCAAGCCATAGAGTTAGTTTGTCAATATTAGGCCAGGTTAGATACCAGAGTGAGTCATGAGTATGCAGCGCTTGTGGATGCAATGTTTCTCTGTGTACCACTTCGCTACGACAGAAACCACTTCAAAGAAGTATAGTTTATCGCCGTCTGCTTTCCTTCTCTGCCGTTTGAGCAATTCTCCTTTTTCAATGTTCCATTGACTAGTTTGATTTTCAAAATATGGACATTTCATCTCAAAAGAGTTAAAATATTTGGAGGACTACGGTTAAAAATTCCTCTAGAATGATTAAATTCCTATCTAGCGGAAATTTCTCATCTTTTCTCCAATCAAAATTGGCTCTAGAAAGTGGTTCCTCTATCCTAAGATTAAAAATTCCGCTGAATTCGAGATGAATTACATTCTTCTCAATTTAGTGTGTATTAGAAAATATTGGACTAAGGTGCTAGAGTAAGTTAATTTTGTTAATTAATTAATTAATTTGTTAACACCATTAAATTAATTTTGAGAGTGGTAAATATTTGTAGTAATGTGTTTTAAATACGTTGATGTCTTACATGTGTATTTATGTTTTATGCTATTAGTTTGATAGCATCTTTCCCATTTAGAGTAGAAACGCCTTTATTGATCATTTCGCTTGAATTTCTGTAAATTTATCTTAGATTGGGCATGAATAAAGAAATTTTAATCTAGAACCACACCCGCCTTTATATCCCTTAAAATAAATTAGTTTAATTACGACATTAATTTCTATTTGTGGATGTGCAAATAATTATCATTTGAGCTTTGTTAGTCCATTAATGCCACCTAACGCAAACACACTTTTAACAATTTATATAATTATATCTCGAGCAGTTTAAAAGTTTCCACCACATTACCACTCAAAAGTCAACATAGAATTACATGCATATTTTTTTTGTAAATAATACTGATTTGAAATTTCTTTCAACATTCAGATATATTTGAGTCATTTTTCGAAATGGAGAAACATTCTCTTAAATCCATTCTCCAGCTGATTTCTAACGTTTTAAATTTTGCTGGATTAACATCTACGTCAACTTTCAAATTTAGAAGCATAAAATTCTGCGATCGATTTGCATTCTTCAAGCACCTATTTTCTATTATATCCTTTATTATTAAGTGTGTTGTTCTGTTAAATTTTGCATATCGTCAGCTAAAGCACATCACATATGCTATGAGCCAAGATGTTACGTCACGAACTTCCTACGTATTTCTAGCTTTTCTTGATTCTAGTCCAGCAATTTTCTGCTGTGTTGGATCCTTCGTTTTTGTATTGAAGTCTTCTCATAAAATTCCAAACATTTTTCAATATTTGAGTGAAGTTGAAAATAGTGTAGTGAGTTGTATTAACGGCTTTACTAAGATAAAACTAAGCATCATATTTTCTCTGACTGGCCTATGTACTTCCATTACCATAGTATTAATATTTGATTTCTATCTAGAAATTTGTGCTTTAAATAATCCTGTTACAGTAATTATTCATAAATTATGTCAAGTTGTTCTCTATTCAGAGATCATCGCTATTTTTGTTAGCTTTCTTCATTTGTGTTGGGTTTTGAAGCTTCTTTTCTCATCAATTAATCACCAACTCTCTTTTCTTGAGATCTCAATGGAAAAACAAAATAATATTTCTGTGATGCCCGTATTTAAGGTTTCAATGCATGTAAAGCAACACTTGATCTCCGTTAAGATAAAATTGTTACGTAATTTACACTTTAAACTCATAAAATCCTTCGCAGATATAAACGACTTGTATGGAGGCGCCATTCTGTGTCAGTACATTGAAAATCTCTTTAATATCTTATTTGCAAGTTACAATGTAATACAAGCATTAACAGGATTGTCTCTATCGAGAACAAATATATTGTCTATTAATTTTATGATTATATTCCTTCAATTAATACAAGCATTCTTATATGTATGGATACCTTCTCTAACATCAAAACAGGTAAGAGACAAAGGATAGTTGTGTAAGGTATTAGGAAACGTTTTGTTTGTCAGACATTGGCGTAACATTTTTGTTCTTCTATTTCTGATATACATTTCAGTATTTTACTAAGAACCTTTTCTACATACCTCCATTAAAGTGTTCTCTCGTTTGTAATGTTTCATGTGAAAACTACAGCAATCTACACCACAATTAGCAAACATTTGCCACGAAACATCATGAGAATATGTTGGTATTTAAAAGTAAAATTTTCTACTATTCTACCTTTCCCCCCTTTAACTATTAACTAAGGATCACTACTGTCATTCATGTGATACAGCGTCAGCAATCGATTCCACAGGAGGGATTGCTAGTGAAATGTTCTTCGAAATATTAATCAAACACTGTAGTTGTCGTACGCAAAATGACAATACAATTGTCCGAGGTGAGAACTCCGTTTACCATTGTTGTATTTGAAGGTCTCAGGAAAAGAACACACATTGTCCATTATCCACTAAACAAACTGAGGTAAGAATCTCACCTATTACTACTACCAATTCTACTCATGCTACAACAACTACTACTACAACTATTATTGTTACAACTAATATTACTGCAAATACTATTACAATGCTTTAAAAACGATAAATCTAGATATCTGTGGATTACAACAATCCAAGTTCAAATTTAAAATCTAAACTATTTATGTATTTATTTCTGATTGTTACCCGTCACTGGTATCCTTATTCTTACCCAGGTTAACGGTTTACATGGTTTATAGGTGACCTATATAGTTTATTTTGTAATACGTAAACCAATGTCAAATAATATTATTGGCGCATAATTCAAATAAATTCTTGTTCCAATGAAGAGCAAGATTCAAAACATCCTAGTTGTTTTATTTCTTGATGAAATAATGCTTAAAATTTATGTAAGAGTACCATTGATAACACTATCATAATAACATAAACATAAAATAATGAGATATGACATAGAAGCCTTTTCAGTGTTCAAAATATTTATTTTCAGTTGTAAAAATCAGTGTTTAATGCCATTGACCTTTTGCTCTTTTTGCTAATTACGACAAATCTTTGTATTTTCGAAATCTAATATTTTCATAAGGATAGACTCTTAATGTCTAAAAGTATAAAGATATTTCTTTATTTGGCACTTATTTTAAGAAAACGATCTTCAGTAGCATAAGGATATATTTCCATGGACCTGAGGTACACTAGAACATAGCGAGGCTATTTAGTGCGTCCTCCAGCGAAGAAGTAGAGAATCAAATCCAGGATCGTAAGCATGTGTACATAGCAGCCGCTTTCTTTCTCTTTACTTACCTCCTTTACCAGAAAAGTGATTTTATGAGCACACCAACCCACAGCTGAGAAACTATAATTACATCCTAAAATAATGATGAATTAAAATAACTGATATTCTGTATAATTCAACCATATGACGCGATGCGTTTAGCAATGACGTTAAGTCTTATGTCTTCTTGAACTGCAGGTTTTGCCCAAGGATGACATGGTGTAATAAGCCGTTTTCATCTTAAATAGAGTTTACACAAAAGTTATCATTTATAAAAAATACTCAATACCCAAATTGTTCGTGTAGCATATTATATTTTTCTGTTACATAGCACGATGAGTTGAATAGTCACGAGATCCACGGACGCTATCTTGAAATTGTGATAGTCATTTTCATCTTAAATATACTCTACTTCAAAGTTATCAACAATGAAAATAATACCAACATTTTGAGTGTGTAATTTGACATTATTCAGTCATATGACACAATGCATTGAACAGTTATGGTATCGGTGGACTCCATCTTGAATTGTGGGAGTTGCCCAAGAATGACAAGAATGACATTTTCTTCTCAAATAAACCCTTTTCAGAAATTTATATATATATAAAAATATACAAAAATTTTGGGTTCAGGTCAAAAACCCATTTGAGTGTTAACATTCTTGTAAGAGCACAATTAGAGTCATTTTTCTACTTTGCACAATCGTATCCATTGTGTTTGGGCAGAAATATATTTAACTTCAAGTAGAGAATCAAACTCTATTGTACCTTACGTGTGATCCTATCTCATGCATGACATACCTAGGTATATATCCATATATCGATGCACAAACCACATGAACATAAAAGGAACTACGCCAACGCTACTTTATGGGTCTTATTTGACCCTTCACTGTCTGGTAGCAAACTTGAAAAGATGTAGAAACACAACTATTATCTCGTTGTAACACTCAAATCGGCTGAGGAGAATAGCAGTGATAGAAAGAAATAAAACCGTATGGGTCTATGCGAGGTAACTTTAAAATGGAAACAATGTATTTATTTAAATGTTATAAACAATGAAATTACAGTTTTTATTAATTAGATCGCCGGCAGAATCACTTGCGGTGACTTAAAATACGTAAAGATCCTGAGCCTAGACGCAAGGAATTAATATGCAAAATTTGGTTGAAATCTATGCAAGCATGCATGTATAAATCGTGTTCAAACAAATTGATTAACTAACTAACTAACTCTATGGCTTATGGAACTCGCAAGTTTATCAAAACAGTAACAAGCGTTCGCCATTGGATTCTATCCTGAGTAACATCAAGTCAGTTTTCATTACCTCAGCCCATGTAGCTCTAATGGGAGAAAAACGAAGATTTTATTCCATCTTGGTTGGAAAGCCGAAGGGTAAGAGACCGTTGGGAATACCGAGACAACGTTGGGAGGACAATATTAGAAGTGATCTTCGCGAAGCATAGGTGTTTGTGATGAAAACTGGCTTGATTTTTCCCAGGATAGATGCCGATGGCCAACGTTTGTTACTACGGTGATGAACTTGCGAGTTCCGTAAGCCATAGAGTAAGTAATTATAGTCGGTTTTATAATAAAAGATTTTGATTAACTAAGATTTGAAAAAAAAAGTGTAATATTTATGTTGCAGCGGTACTACTTCTAATAGTAATAGTAAAATTAATGCCGGTATTAATTGTAGTATTAGTATACATTTAAATTTATTTCATCATGTTTGGGCATGTAAGGCTGAGGCTAAAGCGTCTAAGGCTAAGGATAGGGTTAAGAAAAGGATGCTGAGTGGTGTGGACAAGGGCATATGTTGACGGTACAGTCCCTGCATTTGCCTGTTGTTACTGAGTGGAAAATCTGGAAAACCCTCCGTCAGGAAGGCCGGGCGCTGGGATTCAACCTAGAACCTCCCCAAAGCGAAGCAAACGCCCTATCAGTGAGTTAAGGCAAACGCCCTATCAGTGAGTAGTAGTACGATAGCTGGTGTTCGCAACATATGTTACTCACCCCGCACCAACGGGCGGGAACAGAAGCATTAGTGTAGAATTGGTCCAACCTTAATTTGAGTATGAATACATGTTTGTTCAAGAGAAGAGGATCTTTACTTAAATTGTTAAAGAAGGATAGTCTTATTAAAGTGAAGGCTGAAGTAGATATTTGCAAAATATTAAATTACTTTCGCAAATGAACTTTTAATAGGCTCTATAATAGAATTTGGTATAAAATTTAATTATTTTCCGCTAAGTTCATCACACGGTTCACGCCCGAATCAATACTTCTCTAATTATTATTAATTATTCTTTTCGTATTTTCTTCAACAGCGAGTTGCGTATGAGTCATTTCTCAAGATGGTGGAGAAAGCTCTTAATTGCATTCTTGTGCTTATTTCTAACATTTTGAAGTTCTCTGGGTTTTCGTCTACGCCAAATTGCAAATCTGAACGCCTAAAAGTGTGCAATCGTTCTTCGATTTTTAGTCTGCTTCATGGCGTTACATTCTTTGTAATTAAATGTGTTGTTTTATTCGATTGTGTATTTTATTTTCTGTTATTCATGAATTCTACTCTCAATGTTTCCTCAAAAGTTTCTGATATATTTGTAGTGTTTCTGAATGGTAGTCCAACCATTATCTGTTCCTTTGGATCCTTGATGTTTATGCTTCATTCTCGCAAAGTACCTTTCATTTTCCAAGATCTGCTTGACATTGAAAAGTATGTAGTTACTTCTGGTTACTTCAAAGTAAGACTTAGCATAATATCATCATTAGCATGTCTTTTCACCTGTCTCATCAGTTTATTAATATTCGATTGTTATCTGGAAATTCGTGCCGTAAATGCTCCTCTTATTG
>JAGDQP010051691.1:0-13959 GCA_022664845.1 Lepisma saccharinum | reverse complement strand
ATAATAACTATATGGCACATACAAGTACGAGACCAGGCAATGGTATACGCAAAAATAAGCCTAAATTTACACCATAAAATGTAGTAAACTCGATCTCCTGCCTTTTAAACGTAGCTTAAAATAGTTTCTTGATACTTACTGTGTAACAGGTAAGGCACACCCAGTTCTCCTGTGTCGACTCACATTCTTGGCAGGGAGCTTTGGTATCAATTCCCGCGGCAGGAACTTCCTGCACGCTGTCTAAGTGTGGGCACCCACGCAACGGCACCACGGCGAACATCCTTTCTTCCGCCAGCAGCTACAAAATTAAGAAATATTTCAACTCTGTTTATCTGGTTGGATTGTATTTTTAATTATTTCTTTTCTCCTTACAATTGTGTTAAAATATAGTGTTATTTACCTTTAGTTACATGTCAGCCTTTTATACTTTCGCATTGTATTGAATTTATTTATGGCCTTCAGGCTCAAGCCCAGGACAGTGTGTGGGACAGGTTGTTTGAAGGTGATTGGCCAGGGCCAAGTTTTGTAAATAACCATCTGCCTGGTGTGACTTAAAGAAGAAAAAAACTTGGAAAGTCCTGAGTTAGGATGGTTACACGGGGTGGAATAGGGAAGGTGAAGGGAAATGAATAAAATCCGAGTTGGAGACATTCTACACTCTTGAAAGCAATACACGGGCGATTCTACAGCAAAGAAATCTCCATTTCCCCGCCGTAGTATTCCAATGACTTGGTTCTATGTGACACAATCAGTAACTTTGTGCATTCGATCACCTACTTGTTTATCGTTATTATCTACAATTTACAAAGTTGGAACAGCAGTTTGAATCAAGTTTGCAAAAATTTTAGGTGGAATGAAACTGAGGACTTCAGTCTTGTACTACGGAGGTACACTGGCGGCCTCGCAAGTGTTCTTTCAGAAAATGAAAAGAAAAACACTTGGCACTTGATTGGGAATGTTATGGCTGTTAGTGAGCAAGTTCTGATTGGACAGGAGCAGAAAGATGGGCACGGGCGTTGTCATATCACAGACTACTGACGCAAGATGCCCTCACTACCAATCATATGACGTGTTGTCGGCTGTACAGTAGTAGTCATACATACAAAGAAACCGGCCGTACTTATATGTATCATGAAAACCATGAAATGTTGCACAGTAGCGACGTACTGCGGCTAGAGCACAAACTTACTGAGTGTAAGACGAAGTAAGTCCCCCATTATCTAACTTATTTCTGGAATGTAAACGTTGCACTGAATTTCACTGCTACCTTCGTATCAGTGACGGCCGGATGCTTTTATTATTTACTGCCCATAATTGAAATATGAGTTCATGCGATGTTTCGCGATTCGAATAGTGTGTGCTGCAGAATACATGAACGGTCAGTGGGTTTTTAATGAAACATTGCAGGAATGCTTCAACAGAAACTTTCAGAGACTAGTTTAATACATTCACCTTAACAAGGTTACACGAAAGGATAAAAGTTATTGGATATCAAAGGTTTATCAGGTGTGTGATATATTGTTTTCTCGAGTAAGGTGCTTCTGTTGCACCGAGTCGTAATTGACAGTACGCAGTAGGCAAGCATAGAAATCCCTTCAATTATAACCTTTTACTCAAATACGTTTTATTGGCTTTAACTATTGTTATGATTTGCTACGCTGGTATGCCCTACGTCAGGGGTATATTGTGGTATACTGTGGTCACGTACCACCAGTGCTGCGCTGAGGGTTGTTAAATAGTACACCATGAAATTTATAAAACATATTAAGATATTTAATATCACCTGATTTCAAAACTGTTCATTTTTATGGGAGTAACGTCTGTGATAAATATTACTTTTCATTGAGAGCAGAACTTAGCTATCTAACCGGAGTCACTTAACGTTTTGTTCATTTTTTTTTAAATTTTTACTTTCTCATATTTCTGTTTCATTGTATTATTAAGGTGCCATCCTAGCATTTACCTGGTGTGACCGCGGGAAATCAGGGAAACCTCAATCAGGATGACCTATCCTGGAACTTCCTGATTGCAAGTCAAGCACGCTGCTAAATGTTCTTCTGCCTCATCGGTAACATCATTCAATTTTAAACGTTGGAAATGAAAATTCCTTAATATTACGTGGTGGTACGGCGAAAGTATGAAAGTCCAATTACCTGCCAAAACATTACTTCATTTGCTACGCTGCCGTACGACACTTGGATGCCTCTACCTCCGAAACCACGCATATTTTCACATTTCTGCAAATGAACTTTTTTCGGTCTGAGGAACTCACCTTTCCATTTTTGACAATCATCTTTTAAATACCTTGTGTAAACATCATATATACACATATCTGTCTATAAAACATTTGTCATTTCATTTGGACAACACATACATGGAAAAAGATGTAAATTACTCATTTTGACATATCATTTACACAGCAATAATCGCTCCTTAGTTGTAACTGAGACTGCGAAATCCTCCAACTTTATAATTGCACTGAAGTCACATAGCTGCAATCCTGGCAGTTTTTTAAACCTTCAAAACGATATTTGCTCATTTAAGAAAAAAAAAAGTTCGTTCCTTATATATAACCTGTTTTCAAGGTGTGACTCTTTCTAAACAATAAACGCTTCCTCAATAAAATAAGTCACATAGAAAGAGTTTCATTACTTGCTTGCTTATACTAAGCTAAACGTACCGAAAGTTACGAATAAAATTAGGATATTCAAGGAATATAAAATTCAAGTATCAACAAAACCAGGTAAGAAATCAGGGAGCTCACTGTCTGGGTTCAGAAAGTATTTTACAGATCCATTGCTTAATTCAGAAATTTATGAAAACCAATGTAATTGCCAAAATATGTATATAAGCCAAACCAAAAGACACACAAGAAAAATATATTTAGAACATTAAAGGTATATTAAAAATAACGAAATGAAACCAGGGATTGCTACACATATAATTGATGAAGCTCATCATATAGACAACAGCAGCATTGGGTTTCTTAGAGGAGCAAAGAGCAAAGCAGAAAAATTGATTAGAGAAGCATATCGCATATGTTACAATCCGAATAATGTTAATGAAAATAAATGTGGAAGTTTAAACAAAGAATAGAAAAACACCATATTATTAATTAATATTATTAATATGACATTCTATATTTAATATGCAATTTTAATACTAAATTGTGTTTCAAACATCGGGCCGTGAAGTTTTCGTTTTCCCTTTAAAAAAAACAAACTGTCTATTAATGCCTGTATAGAATCTTTAACAACAACAGGGATGTTTCTAAATATATCTTATTTATTATAACTGAAGCTATTTACTGTTACGTTAATTGATATGAGAAAAATACTACAAGAGTCATACACTGTGTATTGCCTCCGGTGACACTGTAGCTACTTTTCGTGGGTTTTCCTATAGTACTGTCACCAAGAAACGAAGAAAACAGAGTTTAATACAGCCTTTGACTACTTAATGTTAACAGTGTAAATAAAAAGAAACTCGTGTATTAATTCTGTAGAAGTCTTGCAAACGGTGAATGTAAGAAGTGTCTGTTTCTTTAATTTACTTCGACCCCCCTAATTGTACGTCGTTGTCACATTTCAAGATTGTCCGACTTCGAATTGTTACAAAAAACAAAACAAGAAAACAATGCGATCACTTATTATGATGATCACTGTACGTATTTTGAGAAACTCAATCAATTGACATTGTTATTGAAACCTTTTTTTACGAATACTCTATTTAACCACTGCAAGAACACGTTTCTTCTTCTTCTTACTACTACTAGAGCAGCAGCAGCAATAATAATAATAAGAAGAAGAAGCGTTTCGCTTTTAATTATTTTCATCTAGCCAACCCTGGCACATGCATAACGAACAGCATTATAGATTGATTCTGCAATTTCGTACCAGGTCCATAACTCCGAAAGTACTTGACCTAGAGCTCTAGGTATGGAAGCAAACTGAAAACCTGAATTTTATAGAAAACAGCTTGGCAACACTGACAACTGGGGAGCTTAGGGCGAGGACGCCCACAGTATTTTTCTATTCTGTCGAATAATGTTATTGCCAATTTTGGTGGAGGTAGATCAAACAGAATGGAAGCGATAAAGAATAAAGCATTCACCCACTTCACCAATCAAGACAGTTTCGATGGATCTGAGCTAGTCTAACCAAGACCTATCTAACACCTTCAGCACCTCTCCAACACCTTTTTCTTCCTGAAATTTATGTTTTGGATACGGACGGACGGGCTGAGCGCAATTATAAGGTCCCTTTTATTTATAGCTTTGCTATCAAGGGACCTAATATGAGATAGCACAAATACATATGCAAAGTTGAGTTGTAATACTGGAGGAACTAGCGGCGTCGAGGAAATATCTCTACGGGCAATAGACTTGAAAATTTCTAACGAAAATGGGCTAATTATTCATTTACAGCAATTAGAAAGTCCACTAAAAACTAAACAACTTTTAGGGGAAAAGTTATTTGTGTATATTTACTGATTTAGCGTTACGATAGCTCATTTCAAGGTAAACATTATAATGTCAGAAATTTCGTCTATCGCCAATAACTCACTAACTACTGAGCACAAAACATTGAAACACGAAGTGCATGATATAAAAAGCATGTGTATAATTGAAATCTTGCGCTTAGAGAACGTGGCATGGCGGAAATAGCTATAAGATCAAATATGAGAATTTCTTATAAACTAACAGATCAAAAATTGTTTGACTGTTGAAACTATTGTTAAACTCGAAGCAACATCTGTATGAAACGCATTTTAATAAACTGTTGCTTGGAAGCTATCCTAAAGTCCAAACTCTAATTATCTACTGTAGCTCCCAAACGGCAAAGTTTATCAAAATATTTCATATAGAAGTTGTTTCAGAAATAAGCAACAGTTGCAACACACTAAAAACTGATCTGATCCATCTTGTTATTTAATTTTTTTTACTAAGACGACTCCCTTTATACCAATTCCCGGTACATCACAGTTTCTCTAAATGCAACGTTTCAATTGTGCATAAATGCTCTATCATCATACATTTGTTCTTTCAATGTTCCAATTTAAGGTTCATTCGCAGTGGGTTTTCCCGCCTTTTTCGTTTTACGTTAATTATTCAAAATTCCGTGCAGGTAAAAAAAATTTAACTTTCATGGACCAAAGTTCGTTTCATACTTCAATAATGGGTACAATTTGCTTTATGGTAATGTTAGTAATAATTTCAGGATTGTGTGCAGTGTCTGAATGTATACAACACGGATATCGAAATTGGATTCTTGTCTGAATGTATCGCGTGATGCCAAGCACACACATCAGAGCATAAGTATACTATATAACGCTTCAATCATTTCTCTTTGTTCAATTTGGTACTAAAGAAGTTCCCCACATCACAATTATAAACATTTTCTTTAAAACCACTACATTTTGACATTTAAATTTACTATCCTAACTTGAGATGTGTTTTACTAATTGAAAAGGTTCCGGGTCCGAACTCAAATATATAACATTTATTATATATTTCATTATCCCTAATTTATTTATATTTACCAGTATCTCAAGTGATATTATCGTCATCCACTAAAGCAGTAAAGATTGCATACTTTGGTCCATTTTTTCCCCAAAAGAAGAAAATACGAACTTACAAATAATTCTACAAATATATGTCATCATCATTGCTTAAATGTGGTTTATAATTATTCCAACGGCGATATCGAAATGTGCTATATTATAAATTAAAGTATTATTATAATTTATTTATTATGTAACTGGTACCAATATAGAAGTAAACAAGAATAATATTTTAGAATGTTACTTGTAATATAGTCCCTCGGACTGAGTATGAAACCACAACTCCTTTACTTGTGGATACTAATTTGACATTTTACTCATTTAATATTAGGTTAATCACTAACATTAACGCAAAGAGAACATAAAGAAAAAATTAACGGAATACAGAAATACTGAAGATAGGAAGTAAATTGATCTGAACTGAATTTAATGTTAGGCATCTATGGCTCAGGCCGATATAAGGTACGGAATAATGAGGGAACAAGTTGGCCAGGCCCTAAGTTGAAGGTACCATTCAGTCATTCGCCTGTTGTGACGCCTGGAAAACCCTAAAGTCAGGGTGACCGGTAGTTGGTATCGAATCCAGAAAGGCAAAAGATTGTGTCTTTTTAAATTTATTTGTGACCTTTAGGCATCTGTCTTAGGCCGGGATTGGGTGAGGCAGAGGATGTTGAAATGCAGTCAGCCAGGGTCAAGTTTGTAGGCGCCATCCCGGCATCTGCCTGGTCTGACTAAGGAAAAAAACTCAGTCAGGATGAGCGGCTACTGGTATCGTTTCCAGGGCCTACTGCTTCTTAAGTCAACGTTCTACCAACTGAGCTATGACCGCTTGGCAGGAAAAAAAAAATAGTAACAGCTACTAAATATGGTTCACAATGCGGTAACGAAAACGTCACCGACTTTTAAGAGCAGACCGGCTGACTCAGTTAACGATATGAATTATTTGCAGAGTAAAATAGCACGAAACAATTCTTTGACTCAGTGGAACAAAATTGTAAGCGCCAGAATTATTATTATTATTTAAAATAGAGAGAAAACAAAAGGCAAATGTCTCTCTAAACCCGAAAAAATGATTATAAAAACAATATTTTTGTGTCCAATCATTGTCTGAATATCTAGAAACGAAAATTTTTGCAACCAAATTTTTACGGTTTAAACATCATTACCTTTTCTTTTCAATATACAATACATACAGTGAAAAAACTAGGCTTGTGCTTGCTATTTTGTTCCCCAGAGCTACTCACTTGTAGGGAAACGCATATCCAAAATGTTACTATGGATACAAACTGATTAAATATGTATATATGTGAACTGATTATTTTGTTTATTTAGACATGAAATTTATATATTATGTAGATTTATTAAAGAAAATTAAAAAAAAAAACTTTCATCGAATTTCTTAACTTATCAATTTGAATGCTATTTTTCGGAAAGTAAGCTGTCAAGAAAGGTAAACCAACCTTTGTTTAAAATATCTCATTCTGTGTCGGAAAAAAAAAATCTGAATACTATGTAGCACTTTTCTTTCGCTAATACTTCAATGTGCGAATTAGTTTTGTGTAAGATGCGAGATGGTTCTTTTATTTACTAAGATGGCTTGACAGACCAACACAGGATTTGGAGAGTGGGAGTTTCTTTTCCGTTCCTTAACTTAAAGTGTAGATTGCGTTTTCAGGGTTTCTACTCATTAGGCCAGAACGAATTCCCTGACTTCTCCACGTCACCATCCATAAATTTCCACGTCATAGATATAATCTCGTGAGAGAACTTTCCGTCACTCTTACTTTGCGAAAGTACTATAGTGGGCACAAGTTTAGAACATCCCTTCGCAAAAACACATTTTTTGCTATTAGACTAGTCCTCTCTATCTACCTCATCTCCTATTTTCTGAAGACGCTTCTGCGAAATAAGCAACCATGAGACAAGAGCAACATTTACCGACTCTGCTTGTGGAGTTATTATAAATATTACTTCTGTTAAATCTTACGTTTTCATAAACAAACAGCAACTGTTAGTGTAATTTACTATTGTAATTCGTATACGGTGTTCTAACTGATCTCTTTTTATAAACTACCAACAATTACGAACAGACATTACGTATATCGCAGCTCAGAAAGTATTTCTAAATTGCTATAATAATAACTAAAATACTTTATCTGTGTTTCGTCTACGGACGGTGTTGATAGAACATCGAAACTGTTACGCTCACTCAGTGTGTTTATAATAAAGTCAAGTGTATAAACCTTGTCAGCTTATTTTAATTAACTTAAGTAAGGATACAAGGCCTCAACATAGTTATATCAACATTGAGCATTTTAAAGTAGAAATTCAAAGCCATTGGCTCCAGTTACAAGAGTTGCCACCTCTTGCAGGAGCATTTTATTACATATGAAATTGCCTGCTATAGTAAAATGTGGTTTAAAACAATACGTTGAAAGACGCAAGAATTCGAACTTATGTTCTCTGAATTTTCCAAGACTATATACTTGTAAGCTGAACTTCCTAACTTATCCAGGTTTTCCAGGTCAGCAAGAGCCCTGATTTTGTTATACCTTGTATTATTGTACTCGCACGTTGTTTCACACATTCCTGAGGACTGAATTCGATTCGTAATATAACCCTTATATACTGTAAAGATTTCTCAATGTTTTTCTTTCGGGGGAAGGAGGAGGTCAGCAAAACGTTTTGTGTTATTTTAGGAAAATAGGCACGTTGGCTTAACGTAAATCTCTACTCTTTGAAAGATATACATGTTTTAAAAATTCCTTGACTTATCGCTCCAGTCCTGTAACCTTTTCTTGCTTATTCATTTTGATCCCAGAGGAAATCTCTTGATAATTCTTCGGTTCGGTTCTAAATTAAACCTTTTACCACGGTTGCATATCCACCGAAGTTTTTCAATGTGAAAATAAATTGTACGCACATATAAAAAGATGCCCTAGCGACGGGTAGTCCACTTTCCACCATCTTAGCAAATATAGTCATGGACCATATAAAAACTGAATTCTAACCCTGAGTTATATTACGTTAAATATATGCGTTATGTCGACGATGTGTTGTTACTTTGTTAAACGGATACTGAGTTTTTGTTTTCCAGAACCTCAACTCAGTAAACCAAAAATTAAAATTCACCTTCTAAAAAGAGAACGTTGACAAACTCAACTATCTTGATTCATCCATTACTTGACTTAACAGCAGAGTTCGAAGTTCTGTGTATTGAAAACCCAGTTTTAGTAATATATCTACACACCACGAATCCAGCCATTCCTAAATCTAACATTTATAATATATATATATTTCGTGCCTACTAGATTTGTCCTACCCGAACAATACCAAAGATATTAACTTTATAACATCCACAGAAATACAAAATGAATATACTAAGGACATGTTCCAAGGCTTGCACAATACACTCGACGAATCTTTAAAATAGACACATTCTACAAACATGGAAGATTTTATGTTACGTTAACTTGCTCGTCTTTCTAAAACAGCACAAAACTTTTTTTTTTCAGCTTTGTGTCACCCCCTTATTAACATCCAAAAGTCCTTTACAGGATACATAAGTCATTCTACGGATGAAATGCATCTTCAGATGCTATGTGAAAATACGTGAGAGTGCAACCATACATAAATATAACAAAACGCAATCTACACATTACATTAAAGAATATGAAAGGATCGCCGATTCCTTAAATCCTGTGTCGGTCAGTCAAGCTATCTTAATAGACAAAAGTACAAAATAAAATCATCTCGTATCTTACACACAGCATACGCGCATATTGAAAGATTAAATAAAGAAACATGCTGCACAATGTATCCAGAAAACCTTCTCTCAACACAGACAAGAGGTATTTTGAATAACACTTGGTTTCAAAGAGTCATCCTAGAGCTTTAGGAAGATTCAAGATTGCAAATAGCTCTAGGATGAACAGCAGTAAAAACAATATATGTCTTACATTTTTCACTTACACTAAATAATATATTTCAGTGCTCGAGGATAGTAAGTCAGTCACTACTTTTCTTCTATAGCTCAGAAAATATCGGATTACTTCAAACATTTTTAAAAAAAATCAGTACGAAGAAAAAGGAAGCAGATTTTATCATGAAATAATATGCTTCTGTACATCATTCACACATCTGACATACTGTTAAAAGCAGCTACGAAATAATGTCGATGCTATTAACTGTATAAAATAAAGAAAAATCAAGAACATAATATCCACTAAAACGTGTGTCTGATTTTTATCCTTCCAAAAGATTAATGATTAATTCCAGTAACTCAAATAACCACTGGGCAAAACAATTAACATCAAAAAAGACATTATCCTATATGTCGTAAGCAAGAGATAAAAATTGCTCCAACCACCCTTTATCCAACATGTTAAAAACGTAAACTGCTAACCTGGTAATAGATTTTTCACTCTCTAAAATGAGTACTTACGAGTTTACAGCCGTTAGCTGTACAGTAAAATTTGATAGATAAGTTTGTTCAATCAAGATGTTTTTAAAAAAAGTTTTCATTTTCTTTTCAACATCGTTGAAGGGCAATGTAAAGCCAAGATCTCCGATAAGAGATGGTAGTACTATCTCCGTATATGTCTAATGTATTTTTATCGTAGCACAAAATTTCAATGCTGCTCCTACAAATTCAAGCCTAGAGAGTTCAAAACTTTCAGGGAAGAAAGTTCATTACCAATTGCAGAGTTCTATCAGTGCCGATTTTTTATTGTCTTTCTTGTTCATTGTTAAAAGTGCTTCATTGTTATATCCGTAACAACAATGAACATCTTACATGTTCTAACAAATGTACATATTCGTAGGACTTACACAGTATCGTACACGAATTTTAGAACATACATACATCATTTTGAATTTCAATTCATTTATGGCCTTTAGACACCTATGGCTCAGTTGCAGAGCGCTCACCTCTGGTGCGTAGGGTTCGTGCCATGTGGGCTTCGTGTTGTACAAAAACCGTGTGGGGGTTCTGTTCTCCCATTTTCTTCTTCTTTTTATATTCCACCAGCTCTCTAATCATCATCCATTCGACTAGAATCCTGTGTACAAGAATTTTTATACGAAACATTTTAGTTGAAGTGGCTGATATTTCTACTGTGGTGAGGTGAAAGATCAGGATTCAGCAATATTGTACTAATTATTCTTTTATTTGAAAAGCGGTAATTATAGGCTGTTGATTTTTACTTTAGATGGATTGCTGAAATGAATTTAGTTGATGTATGTATTAATTGAAATGTTAAGAAGCAGCTAAGAGTTTCGTGATACGTAAGATATGTAAGGAAGTTACGGAACTGTTGTTACAAGCGAAAGAATATATTCCGAACATGGGATGATATCTAGATGTTTGATACAAGCGAAAGAATATATTCCAAACATGGGATGATATCTAGATGTTTGAATCTATGAGATTAAATGAAGACATTCCATTCGGAAGTTAATTATAAGGTTTTGAATAACAATAAAGTACACTAGAGAGCAGTACTATTCGTAATGTTAATTACGAGATGATAATAACTGTTTTACATATAATAGTAGAGTTAAGGATACTTAAGAAGTAGGAGAGGTTTTAGAACTCCCCCCATACATACAATATTAAATTTCCGTACTACAAGAAGGTATTAGCTATGAACGTCATAAATGGAGCACTACGATCGATTAATCAGATTGAATAGAGGCTCTATATCACAACATAACATCGACAAGGGTACACCTGAAATATCAACGGTGTTACATCAAAAGGAGCCACGACGTGTTTTGGGTGACATGAAATCTATGTAAATTAACGATGCTTTGGCCCACTTCGGTATGCTGACAGTTACATATTTCTTCGATGAGCTTATTTCATTAAGCGATCAGTATGACTCCAACAAGTACAGCGTTGGCGTAGCATTCGGGAGGTCGTGGGTTCGATCCCAGCGGCCGACCATCCTGACTGAGGTTTTTCCAGGGCTTTTCCTCCATTACACCAGACAAATGTCGGGATGGTACCTTCAACATAGGCCCTGGCCAACACCTCCCCGAATCCTTTCCCCTCCCCTATCCTGACCTGAGCCTTACATGCCTAAAGACCATAAACAAAAATAAAAAAAAATTCAATGACTCCAACAAACATTTCATTACACTCGTAATACATGGTTTCTATTCGCCTTGTTCAGACAGTTTATTTGCTGTTTAGCCCTTTTGATATTACACCATTCAAATGCCTTAGGAGTATAGCCACTCCTGATAAGTCTCAATTTAATAAGTAGACATTTCGCTGAGACTCCACATATACAATATTACCAATTTAAGCAAAAAATTATTTACACATATAATTCCAAAAGCTTATTACCAGGTAAGGAATCTACTGCACACGTTATAGTCTCCAAGGTGGTAGAGTAACTAGCACGTTGAAAAAAAAAATAGTAATAATTAAAAGAGATCTTTGAAGTTCTTTGTAATTAACTGGTCCAAGTAAAATAAATCACATACTAAACCTAAATCGGTAATATTTTCATCATTCTCTAAAAATTCACCCTTAGATGTGAGGTTAAATAAATTATTATTTAACCGGGTACACAGGATTAGGTTATAAGGTTAGTATAGTATTTATAGCACAACACTCAGTACCCAAATATCTTTATTTATAATAATAAAATAGTCTACTACGGCGTTCAAACAATACAGCATTTCTATTCCTTTAAAACTGAGCCTTGGAAAATAGAAAGAACAGCGGCTCATTAGAACATAAATAGTTAAAACTATAGCACCTTTTAGACATAGGTTGAGGTAATGAATTGCTTATCAGTCTTCTATTCTGCCAAGAGAGGGCGTAAGAAGATACAAAAGTTCTTTTTTTTTTCTTCCATTGGTTCATGGATAAATTATCTTTAGGATTTAACTTTTCTTAAAAAAATCACACACGTTAATATTCTGAACGTTATTCTATTTCCTAGAAAAATATCACTTAAAAAATTACTTCTGTTCTCTCATCTAACAACATTAAGCACTTCATATTCTGGAACGAATATTTCTGTAGCCTGATTCATTAACGTGAAAGACTTTTTATGTCAGTTCATTGACGAAATTTCCTTTTTTACTATTATCAAACAAATATCTCACTAAACACTGCTTCTTTTCTCATTTTAAGCTTTAGATCAGATAAACGATACCGTTTGCCCTGTTTAAGGTTTCTCTATTCACAGTCTCCTTCCTACATTATTTTCTCTCACGGCAGCTTCTCACAGAAGAACACAACGCTTGAATTAAAAAAAAAAAAGAAACAGTAAAGTACGTTAATACAGATATAACGAGAAAGAAAACGATATGCATGCTTCTCTAAGAGCAGACTAACTCATGCAAGGGTAGCATGTAAAGGCAGTCATTTGAATAAAATGAGTAACACGAAACTTAACGAAAAAAAAAAACAACAGAAAAGCATGCCCACGTTAGAACACCATAGTTAAGCTGCGAAATTAAATATTACACTGGATAAATCTGAAGTACATGCTTACTTTTATAAATACTTTTTTTCTAAACACCATTACGGTCGGTACATGCAATGTATGTGTTAAAATCAGCAAAATCTAACTTTACTCCACGTTAATTTTGGCTACTTTGGTCTTCTTCAATTAAAATATGTTCTAAGCGACGTGGAATACATATAGCCTACTTTCAGCACGAGTAGAGCAGGCTTGGTTCAGAAAAGATGCGAAAAATATATAATATGGAAGGAATTCGGAAGTCTTACTGGTAGTTAATAAGCAGAGAAACCGTCTACCAAGAAAAATCACCCATCTTTGATGCTCCGGTGGTTCACATACCAATTTTTTCACTTCATTTTTTACCAAGATTCTCTCTATAGGTAAGAATCCTAAGCGAATTAATAGCTACAATGACTGAATAATTCTATTTTAGCTTATGGGACACTCCAGGATTAGATCACAAATGTATTTATTTCGTATCGATTTCAACTCCAACCTGAAGTCGTCTTCTGGGATCACACCAACGCGAAATTTGAAAGTAAAACAACTAAAGAGAAAGTAAATAATTTACGTGAAAGCGATTTTCCAACGTTAGCTATTTCTAGTGTTACCAAATTGTACGTACTAAAATGAGTGGTATCTATGTAAACGTTAAAAAAAATCACTAAAATAGAGAGGATTCCACAGTGACTGAATAAGAGTGGATCTCCTGTGAAGTGTATTGTGTTCTTTCAAGTGCAAATGTGTATTTTTATAAGTACCTAATACTTACTTACTTACTCTATGGCTTATGGAATTCGCCAATTTTTCGTCGCAGTAACAAACGTTCGCCATAGGGTTCTACCCTAAGCAAGATCCACCCAGTTTTCAATATGAACACCTAACTCTCGAAGATCTCTTCTAATATTGTCCT
>JAGDQP010051690.1:0-13959 GCA_022664845.1 Lepisma saccharinum | reverse complement strand
TGATTCTCAGAAGTTTGATGAGATAACCAACTTCATCGAAGGGTGGATCTTTATAAATCTTTATACAGCATGAAAAAAGTACGCAATCATGTGCTAATCGTGAAGGATAGAGCGAATGCTTTGGCACCATCCGAAGTTCCAAAGTTTCATCAGAGCGACGTCAGTAAAGAATCAGAAAATGTACTAATGAGGGCCCGACATACAAATGCTGCATTATCTATTACTGAACACACCACCGCTAGAAACTTTATTCTGTTAAAATTAATGTTGAATACTGCTCAACGGCCAGGCGCAATAGTTAACATGACCGTCAATGAGTATGACAGTGGACGCGTTGCAACTCCCGAATCAGGCTCAGCAGACAGCAATAGTGAGAGAATGTACGTTGTACAAGTGTTCGAGCATAAAATCGTATCTGCTCGAGGACCTGCGAACATCTGTATGGATTTAAAAACCAAGGAACTAATGGACATTTATATAAAGTTCGTCAGACCAAAATTTAAACCGGAACACGATTACGTTTTCGTAACCGAGAGTGGAAAACAATTGACAGGCAGTCAATTTTCAAATTCTATACAACAGATATGGAAGAAAGCTGGTTGCGAAGGCTCACTCACATCAAGAATTTACAGGAAAGCTGCTGTCACTATGGTTCACTCAAAAGACCCTGATTTAAGAGGTAGATTGGCTGGATTAATGACACATTCTCTGAGCACTGCGGAGAATTCATACAGATTATCTTCGTTACCAAGCGAATGTGCAACGACTTCTCTCGCTCTGACAGAACTCATACAAAATGAAACAAAGCATAACGAGGACAGAACGGACACATTAGCAGATGACACAAGCAATCCAAGATTAAGTCCACCAAAAAGAGCAGGAAGAACATTTTTTGACAGCGAAGATAGGAAACTCCTGTCTGAAATTTTCTGTGAAGTGATACAGAAAGGAAAGGAACCAAAAATTGTAGATATTAGGCCAGTTGTTGACAATAACGAGAATCTTAAAGCAATGAGAGAAAAGTATCCCCAGTTGTCAGTATCAAAGTTTTGTAGGAAAGTATGGGACAGTGTTGTCGGTTTACTCCGAAAAGAAGGTAGGCGAAAAAGATATGGGAAATAGTTGTCCCTTGGAATGATTCTACACTCTATTGAACAGGTTACTGGTGACTTTTCCCCAATCATTTCAAGTGAAAAGGCTCTTTAGGATAGTAGTGAAAGGTACTTACTTTGCTGCAATAGTTTCCAGAGCAAATAAAATAACACATACCCAATCGATTTTGACCTCACCCCGAGGTCTTTTACAGGGGCACACGCGAACTAAATTTAGAACTGTGTTTGCAGTGTATCGAGCCCCAAAGTGGCAAAAAATTAATTTCTTCTCTGAGCAATGTTAGTCGATTGTCTCGAATAATACTGCTCGGGGATAGAATTGGATTCAACACACTGTATCCAAACAGCGCTTTAAGATTGCTATTTGGCAACTGACCATTTATTCTGTTATTTTAAAATTAACAAACATACGCTACAAACAGTACAAAGTCAAAAATACATGGAAAGAGACGAAAGTTAGGTGCATCTAAACAAACTGAATAATTAATCTTCACTTCATAATTGACCCACCCTTATTCAGACATGGTGAAGGCCCTTTTTAATTTAGCCCTCCCCCATATTAACAACTTTTCGTATTTAGAATTTGACAACACACAAAAAGGTTGGAAATTAGCTTCAACATGAATTATAGTATTAACACGATTGTAAGATGCACTTTTTTTTTATTACAATTTTGTTCCACAAAATCAAAGTGTGTCTTATTTAAATTTCCCGTACCGAAATTGAACATAAGCTTCATGCCGAAACTTACGGAATATATGACACTTCAATGTTAACAAGGAGAAAGCATAGAATTTAATTCCCTCATACTCCTACGAAATACGTAAAACTGACTACACTTTTGTGCGTGTGTGTATGCTGTTTAGGAGTACTGTGGATGTACAGCAAAAACCAATAACTACAGTTGTTCTTAATTATTAGTGACTGTAAGGGCTGGTGTTTAAAGTTTACAAAAACTGCATACGCAAGTGATTCAGTGTTGGATGCTTCTCGTTGTTTTCCGATGTTTAAATATTTGTGTAGTATAGGCTGCGGTGGCTCACTTCTGGTGCTTGAGGTCGACAGTTAGATGCCTGCTCTTGCCGTGAAGTCTTTATGGTGAACAAACACCGTGTGCGTGTGTTTTCTCGGGATTGTCTCATTTCCTCTTACTTTCTTCATTCCATCATCATACATTGGACCTGAGCCAAAGTTGCCTAAAGGCCTTAAAAATCAAATTCAAATTTGTGTGGTATTTCTTCAACTAACAAAAGTCGGATGTGTGTGTCGCATTTGAGGCCTTCTGTAAATCGCGTAAATGCGGCAGTATTTTATTTTTCGATATACAGCACATCACTACTTTATCGCCCTCTCTTTACTTCCTTTACTTACATATTTATATATACGGTAAACGTACTAGTTATTGGCATCTTTATACCACAATCGGTTTAAAACTTGAAGTGCAGATCTATTCCGGCTTTATTTTTCTGTTCGTGGCTTACAATAATTTCTTAGATCTTTCCCGAAACTAGTTGTACAGTGAAATAACAAAAAATGCAGAACATGTACTTTTTTATTAATTATTTTCTTTCAAAGTAATATTAGCATCCTGTAACCAGTAATTGGCACTGGTGGGACCAGTAGTTTGTAACCCTATCAAATATTTGTTCCTGTGAAATCACGTAATACGTGAAAATACTAGCGATCTTTTTTTTCAATGTTATGATGGTCATGATAGAAATCTGAATTTTTTTTAAATACCCTCGTGCCAAGTAAATGGGCGCTGTGCAGAAATGGAATACTACTTATTGGCACACCTTAGTAGTACTAACTGGTTTGAATAATTTACATGATGAGGATTCATAAAGGACCCCTAAACATCCTTCTAGTTAAAGAAAAACTCTATAATAATTACAGTATAGCAAAAAATACTGGAGGAAAACGAAAATGTAGTTCTTAGCTGATCTGCTTAGATTTTATAGGTTACATGTGTAACATAACGAAACCTTCTTAACATTATCGCCTTAACCTCTACCAATAACACAAATGATGTGTTTCGTGTGTGGAAGTCATTAAAGAAACAGTAAGCAACGTATCGGGCCAATATCAGTTTCGCCAAATTATTTTCGACCTTCATTTGAAAAAAAAAAAACCCGGAGTAATTGGGCAGTGCTAATTTCAGATCAGGGGCCTTTACCCTAACTTTTAATTGGGGTGCGCATCTGTATAGGACCTCGGGTTGAGGTCAAAATCCGTCGGGTATATGTAAAATTTTATATTACTCTGGAGACTGTTGCCGTCAAGTAAGTAGTATGAATATTGAAATACAGTCTTCGCATATTTTTCATAGTTTATTAGCGTTCAGTTGACCATTTAAAAGTACATGTTGCACATCTGGTATAAAATTAGTTACAATTTTAAATTCGAAATATAATAATGTAAGTGATATACGACTACTATACAAAATATATAAATACAACATTGCATTAGAGTTTATCACTTCTGTAAAATACTGTATATCTGTTTACTTTGTATCAAGTTTTCATGCTTTTTATTTCTATTATACGTAAGGCAATATTGTGTCTACATTACTTTGTTCATTGTATGTAAACTGTATGTGTAGTTTATGCGTATATGTCTTCATGTTTTCACTTCGTTGTTGTTTTGCAACCGATCTAATTTGTTGTTAAATATTTTTAACTTCCTATATTGACTATGATTTTGTAATAGTTTTTTCTTAATTTGTATTTTGTCTATGTATTTTTTGCCATTAATTACTATTAAAGGTTTCGACAGTATACCTCAGAGAATGGTCCAACATGCCTCATTTTATGATGATTCATTCCCCTGATGCTCAAAATTGTCCTAATTTTTTATTTATTTGTCAAAGAAATAAGTTGGTTAAAACTTAAAAGAGGCGAGTAGTTTCGTTGCCCCACCCTGTATTTAGTAATAGAAGTTAGGTTATTTTAGTGAACCATTAGAAACATTAGATTGCAGAACACTAGTCTTAAGTATCTTCATATATTGTAAAACATTTCAAAAAATTAGGTGTGGAGACATTAAAAAAAATGTATGATTTCATGACGAACACGTGTTATTATTGTATTTTACTTTTTAAAAAAGTACATTGTTATAAGGTGATGTCATTAACATTGTCAACAAATTAAAATTGTTAATGTGTATTCATTTTTTGAATATTAATACTCATGTAAACAAGCCTTCAATATGTTTGTTTTTCAATATTTTATACTAACGGAATAAATATATGATAGAAAATGAAATTACTTTTTTTTTTAATTAACCTGTTCTTTTACGTTCATTCTGTGTCATTGAAATATTACAGGAAGTATCATTTGGAGCCAAAACTGACAATTCCACCATGAACGTTCCGTTTGAAGAATAGTAAAGAAATTACCAGTGTTGCAATATTTTATGTGTGGTAATAATGGTACTATTATTTTTCAAGGGAACCTTACAAATATGCTACAAAAATGAAGAACTAAGACGGAAATAACTGAGTATGGCCCTTGTTGAGCTGGACAATCGCTACTTCTCATGTGCGAACTCGTGAAATATATCTAAGCAAAACACGAAATGAAATGTGAAATATGGCCAAGTTCCACGTTCTCAATTTACTAGTGAAGTTATCGAATACTATTAAAATACCTTATGACTTATCCAAATTTACCAGTTCATTTCCACCTCGTTTATGAATATATTTACCGACATTTTACGAATAATTGGTGATTTATTCAAATTTGGCTACTCCATATTCCCTTCACTATTTTTGAAATTATTCAAATGTCTGTAAATAAAGTATTTTCGCATGGCGGGAAAGGATCAGATAAATTTCAATAATTTGTTCATTTCGAAAAAATCTTTAAAACATATCTGTACATATTTTTGTAAGGTCAGGTGAGGACTAACTTATTTTGTTACTGGAATAGTAGCATTCTATGATTATATTAAGAGATTGATGACATGAAACTTCACATAATTTGATTTAAGTCCGAGAATTTAGATGTAGAAGGCCTTGCCCGTTTTACCAAACATATTTGAGTTAGATTTAATTTACTTTGATACCCGAAAGATTCCACATGGTGTATAAATTTGAATCTAACAGGCTTTAGTAAGGTAGTAGACCCGTAAACTATCTACTAACAGATATCACGGTTCTCTCTCCCCCCCCCTCTTATAACCAGGCTTTGGTGTTAAAACTTATGGAGACGTTCATCGGACCAAATAATATTTGGTGAGTTCTCCGTTGTCCAATAGCCGTGTTCAGGACTCAAGTGTGGTACTGTGTATGTTATCTTAGTAATAACCAGTCTCAGTTCAGATCAACAAATGTTAAAATAGCAAAGTTGAATGTTATATCTCACGAACACGTGAAAAGTACATTTTGAAACTTGGAGGATATTCTACACTAGTAGCGTAACGTATATAACTAGAAAGTGTGTTCTTAAACGTATGTACGTTTAATATATTTTAAAGTTTTTTTTTTCTTTGAGCACGATGAGTCCCGGATTGGTTTTATAAAAAGTTGGTCACACTAAGTGACACATAATTTTACGACGAATTGAGCACAAACGAAACTTTTTTTGTGGCACAATCCGGCACTAATCAGGTACAAACGATTACTTTACACTTGATCGTTTGTGCCGTCCTTAAGGAGGGACAGCTTCTTAGATATAATCTCACATAATTGTCTTTCATTCATGTAATGCACATATGACCGCCTCGTTGGTCTAGTGCGTTGCTGACGTTCGATTCCCGGCACTGCCAAGGATTTTTCCCAAGGCGTGTGGGTTTGGAACGGTGCACACCTTGCATCGTGATACAATTGGGGAGCTGCTATGATTAAAGATAGTGGCGATCACAGTGACCATCCCGTCGGTCAGCGTGGGAGTAGTAGACCAACTCCTTCCTGGCGTTTGAGGCTATTGAGCATGAATCATATAATACTTTGTAAACTTTGATATGTTAAATTTTATGTTTCCCTAAGGAAATATGAATACCGTATTAATTTTCATTTATGGAGTGAACAAGCAGCTATGACCTAGGCCCGTCATATGTGTGAGGGATGACGTGTATCGAGAGTCACTCTTCCGGGGAAAAGTAAGAAAAACCCTGGAAAGCCTCCCCAATGCTGATCCATACACCATGGCATTAACCGCGAGGTTGGTTATCATCACGTACCAAAAATGGTTTTCCTTTAACTGCACTTCTGCCTACTGAAATAATAGATGAAATTAAAAATTTTGCAAATTCTTTTTTTGTGTAAAGAAGGGGAAGGATATGTGTCCGAATCAGACGGTGTCACCAAAAGTGACCCAGTTTCGGCTCTGATCCAGGGTGTTAGGTCTACATAGAGCTACGGATAAAGTGTAAAATATTTTTCCAACGCAGATGAAGAAAAAAAGCTGAACTTAAGTCCGAAAGCGCCTCCTGCGAGAGCTATTGTGGAAACTGGTAAATAAGCAGAACCACAAGTAGTTTCGAAAACATTCATGTATCAATACTTTTATAGATTTTTGCAGTCATAGTCTGATCTTGGTTAAGCCTATGTGAATCTAGGGCTTAAGCGCAAAGAAGTTTCGATTACCTGCTTTGCTGAGTAACCGGAGAATACCCAGGAGGTTCACAGATTGAATAAACCTAGAAATGAAGCTATGTTTAAAATAATGATCAAACAAGATCTGGGAATTTTAGTTTGGTAGTGTGATAGTGTATCCAAGGACTAGGGAGGTATAGGACCGCCAGCTGAAGCGAGTGGAACGTATGAACTATAGATAGAAGTACTATCGAACTATGGTCATCCACTTCTTTCACGTTGATATATTGGTTTTGTTTGTAAATTCTCTGCCGGTCTGCAGTGGGATTCGAAGCTGGAGTGACCATTCATCCCCTCTTTCCGGGCAGTTCCCCGGATTAAGGTTTTAATCGCCGGATAATTCCCCGGTTTGAAAAATAAATATGTTTCGAAAATTTTTATTGTAGAAACATTCGAAAACAACTTCTGTCTTGGGATACCAGATATACTCTTCCCAGAGGTCCTAAATTTGTATTCTCTACTTTTTCCCTAAATCTCTCTTTGTTACTTAAAAAAAAAAAATCGCATTAGGAATTTTCTGATTGACATACACGCTCATTTCTAAACTCAAATTAAAGGAATATAGATAAAAAAATATTAAGAATGGAGTAATTTTTCGTGTAGAAGGAGGGGAGAGAAAAGATAGCCAAATTTATAGTTGAAAAAAGAAAGAAGTTGAATTATCCCGATTCTCTCTGGAATCACTGAAAAAAAAATGATCACGTAGCATATACATAAAACGGTATACTTTATTTTTACTTCAGAAAATGTTTTTGTAACAAAAGGAGTAGTAAAATACTAACGACTTGCTAGATGACTTCGTACGAAGATAGTGGGTTCGAATCCCGCCTCGGGCATGGATTTTTGTGAGTGTATTGTAATCAGTAGTTATACAAGTGAAAAATAGTTAGAGTTGAACAATTTAAGTTAATGCCCGGATAGGGTATTAACTTAAAAAAGTGGGTAAGTGGTTATCGCGTCGAGCTACTTACGACGAGTGCGGAAAGTTCCAGCTTCGAACCCTGTTGCAGACGCGTCGAAAATTTACGAACTGAGTGCTCTCTTTTGGTGAAATTCAAAACCTGGTTTTGAGCCGTTGAACAGGTGGGCAAATACAACTTTTTAAAAATGTTGTTCATAGTCCACTACTTGTGGTTGAAGACTACACTGATTCAAAAAGTCCAAAAACCCGTTGATCAGGCGGACATTTAAGCACCTTTACGTTAAAATGACGTAGCGGGACTAACATTGAATACACCGTTTCTCAACTTATATGTACTACTGGGGAGAGATTTATTAGGGGCACAAATCGAGAAAACTAAGCGGTTGGAAACGACCTGTCACTTTTAGACAAACTCATCATTTCGTTCGCCGTTTCGGGCCACAATGACTAAATGAAATAATTGAAATCGAAGCGCATGCTGAAACAGTTTAACAAGATAGAAGTAATATATTTCCTTGTTGTTACACATTGATTTGAAAAAAGATACAAAATCCATTCCTCCTTTTATTCACGAATTGCATCACTGAGACCTATACTTTTCATTTGACTATATATATATATATCTCGAAGTAACTTCTCATTAAAAAATCAATTCGTAAAATCCACTTCATATAGGCTACAGTAAAAGTTACATTTTATGATTATCAAGTAAAGTGCTTCAGAGTTTTAATTTTTAATTGTGTTTCGAGCTGTGCACAATTTACTCATTATTGGAAAAACTCTTCCGGTTGGTCCACTAATTTAAAAGAATAGAGAGAACGACCATATTAAATCTAAGGTTTTGAGTCTTCGTAAAATAAAAAGAATAGTAAAATATTAATAAGTAGCATGATTCCTCAAGGTCGAGCGGTTATAACGTCTAACTACCAACGACAGATGCAAAAAGTTCCAGCTTCGAATCCTACTGCAGACCAACAGAGAATTTACAAACAAAACCAATATATTAACGAAGTGGATGAAAACAGCAACTGTGGTGAGTAATTCTCCGTCATGAAGTTCAATGCTGTCTTTTGGTCAAATGATGAAGGTGACTTTGAGCCGTTCAACAGTTGGGCAAATACAATGTTACAAAAACGTTTCAAAATACTCCACTTTTGACTTTAAAAACTACGTTGATTCTAAACGTCAGATAAACCGTTGAACAAGCGAACATTTCGGTACATTTGCAACGTTAAAATTACGTAGCGGGAGTAACATTGAATATATGTTTTATCAGCCTTTTTGTGCTACTTGGGAAGGAAGTTTAATATCCGTCATTTTTTACCCAGAAGGTTATCGAAAGACGAAGCCCTTTCGTGAAGTAAATCGCGTTCAGAAGACGTTACGAAGAAGCCATATTCACGAAACCTCTTCCAACGTTGTTTTAAGTACCTGACGGGATAAAGACACATTCCAAGGCCCTATTTCGCAGCTTCCTTTCTAACGTAAGGGTTAGAGCGTTGAATCGCTGGCTGGGCGGTCAGGGTTCATTTCCTGCTGAGCCCAATTTCTTTTTTTTTTTCTCTCTCTCTATTTTTGACTCATAAGAGCATTACTCTTTTGTTACTACTTATAAATAAATGTTTCCTTTTGCTTCTTTTTGCAATTTCAATATTTTATAGGGTTGTCTTCATTGCAAAATATTAACATTTGAACTCAGAAGAGTGAAAATTTCCGATGGACTATAATTTGAAAATCATCCAAAAACACTACATTCTTATCGAAAAGAAATACCATACATCACATCTGTTTTCTGAGCTGAAATGTCTTACATTTTCTCCGATGAAAATCTATCTAAAAGAGCCTTCTTCAGCTGTCGTAAGACGAAATATTCCAGAGCGGAATTCCACTCATCTTCTGAATTTAGTATGTAAGAGAACGGAACTATACCTATTGGTATTTAACAGTTTTTGCTCGAGATCTACAGTTAATGCCAAATCCTCAAGCAAGTAGACGAAATTGCTGAACACAATAGAACCTAATTTCAGACAAAGGATCACGAAAAAAATCCTAACAGTGGACTCTTCTTCTGTGACTCAAAAGTATAATTTCAATGCTGAATGCATATTGATCGCATGCTCTCTAGTAGACAACAACGCCATTTTGTTTTGCTGAAGACTGGCTAGTAAATTTGCTTCGCGCGCAATATATGTAAAATAACAAGTACACTTTCTGCACTACTCTTTCAATACGCATTAGCAAACAGTGCAGTTTTTAATATACGAACAGATGCCTGTAATTGGTTTATTTAGGACATTCTTAACAATATTGTACACATTATCCCTACTTTTTCTTGATGATTCACCAAAATAATTGTTGGTATTATGGGTGCGCTAACCCACGACTTCTTTTTCAATGTTAAACTCTTTGAATGATTTGAGAATAAAGGAAACACAGTATTAACTGTTTCAATTCATTGATTTTGAAAATTTAAGACCTTTACTTCGCACTCCACTCGCAGGCCTAAAGTAATGGAAAAAGGTTTCGTTTACTTATGATTTGAAGAATCTATGTAAACGGTGATATAATTTACCCACGCGAACTCATTTTGAAGCTCAGCATTGCTCCGGTTTTTGAGCTTGCACACGAATACTGAGCAGTGTTGAATTCAGACATTGTAACAAGGAGGGATCTTTTAAAAACCAAGAAGTGGCTTTATAAACCTACGAAATCTGGCCTTACACAATATATCACCTAATTTAACACAAGACGTTATTTGTGGAGAGAAGGGAAAACTGTCTGGTACCTTTTCTCCTTTTCTTGGTAATAGCTCACGAGACAAATTCAAAGTGATCCCAGCTCAATATGACATTGTTGAACTTAGATGATTACATGAATAGACAGATCGATATTCTCAACATAGCTCGAATTGAATTAGCAGAAGTTGCGGAACCAATTAAGAAATTGAAGTTTAAAAATACAACGGGTCAGGATGATACACTGCCATACATAGTTAAAGGATGTTCAGACATTGGAAAGTAATCTCTACACATCATATATAATCTTCCCATCAAATCTGTATATTTCCAGAAATGCAAGAAGAAAACATCTTATTTGCTCCATTCCTAAATCGAGCAAAACCAGAGATTTGAAACATTTTCGACCTATAGCACTTCTGCTTTGTATTCCAAAGCGTCACATCACTGTTTTTTTAACCGTGTAAAATCAGCATTTCTCCTTATCAACATAACATAGTTTCATGCCAAATAGATCTAGTACATTAAATTTAGCAACTCTTCCGTACTTAACAACACGGAAGGCCAACAACAGAAAACAGGTTGATATTATCTACATGGATTTTTCTCGAGCGTTTGACACTATTGAGCGTGAATCATATAATACTTTGTAAACTTTGATATGTTAAATTTTGTTTCGCTGATAAAATTATTTTCGTCGTACATAAAAAAAGAAAACAGACAGTTAAAAAAACAGACAAAGGACTTTACTATTTTATCCGGTGTTCCTCAAGATTAGAAACTCGGACCTTTATTATTCCTTCAAGTTATTAACGACCTTCCCGATTGTGTCAAATCTCATAAACTCTTAAAATACGTTGCGGACTTGAAATATATACAACAATTCAATAGCTTGATATTTGCAAACTACTTCAGGGAGACAAGTAATGACCTGCTTTGGTTTGATAAATTTTTAGTAAACACTAACAAACACTAATCTCCAAACTTCACGAAAGGAATATTAACACCTCTTTCAAATTTCTGTATTGTGTTTGGGATTTTACATTAGAGAAGCCCGATTTAATGAACGATCGTAGAGCAATATTCGAATCTAAACTATCATTTGAAGCACATATCAAAACTATAGTGAACGAAGCATTCAGAAACCTAGGCTTGGTAAATAGATTAGGAAACAGCTTTAGCAGTGACAGGACGCTAATAGAAAACCTCACAGTGGTCATGTAGGCTAGGGCACTGGGTCGCTGTTCATGGGGTTGAGGATTCGAATCCCTCCTGGAGCATTTGTGTTTGTGGATTTTATTCTCATTGCATTCATATCATCGTGACGAGCCTAAGTCCATAATTACTAAAATAGACCATATAAAGTTCACTGAAGTTGTATGACGCTAATAACATTATGTTAGTTATTTGTGTTCGAAACTAGAATATGCGTCTGTAATTTGGAATCCCTACGTTCAGCCACGTTCTACACTAATGGAAAGAATTTAATCATAGTTTCTAAAATGTCTCTCTAATAAGAAAACTGAATTTTATCTTTAATTTGAATCATCATCTAACTTGATAAGACATTTTAATATCTAGATGCTTGAATAAAGAAGAAACCTAACGATCTCCTCCTTTTTAATAACTTGCTTCAGAATTGCAATGACTGTTTAGATCTGCTATGCTAAATGCAATCATGTACCTTCACCGACGACCCGAATTTAAATCAGTGGTTTCCTCTACTACCACAGAGCAAAAACCAATAAACTCAGAAATTCTCCGATATGGAGATTGAGTACTTCCTACAATCACGTCAGTAAGGCAATCACAGACTTACCTTGTATGTGTAAAAGTAACTTTACGAATGCAATTGTGAAATATTTTTGTTGTGAATAATATACGTTAATGTAGAATTTTAGAATGTTTTAATTTTCTTTTTTCCTCTCCCTTTTGTGTTTTCAGTTTTATTATATCGTTAACTACTATCTTGAAGATTTTGATCACACGCACACTATAACTGGGATTACGCCTATTGTGTTCAATAAACTTCAATTTTAAAAGGGGTACGTATCAAAGCACCTTTATACGTGTCCAAGAGAGTAAAATAATTTCTAAGATATTTTATGTAAATAAATACCTATAAAACTATTATGAACCATGCAACAGACACCTTATAGGCTCACATAGTATGGAAAGTTACTTTCCTGGTAAAAGTTTATTCGAGAGTGTGTCTCGTAAACTCTCAATTTTGTGGAAGCAAATCTCTAGGGGGCATGGGCAAATTCTAGGGCGAGGCTCCTTCCTTCCCTTGGGTATACCTGAGTTGAACATTGAAACTGAGATTCGAACTATTTCTGTGCAAATTTTGAAATACAATCGGTTGAGCGAAAGGATTGATCATGTTTCACTATATGAGATACATGGGACACATGAGATACAGAACATGGGACTTCTGCAAGACATTTGACGGACATCCCATCAGGATGATTTTGTGATATCCAAATAGGACGTCCAAGAGACACATTACGGTACTCCTAAATATCCCTGTGGTGGTGCCACCCCCCAAAAAATTCTCAACAACACCCCAACTAAATTTTTATTTTTGCGGTGAAACATCGATGAGAACTCCGATGAGAACTGTGAAACGTCGATTAGAACTTCACTTACATTCTCAAAATTTTGACTTTACACCCCCCAACTGAAAATCCTTGCAGAAACCCTGATCCCGGTAAAAGATTCGAGTCTATGAGGTCCCTCGGACATCTGGGTATATGAACTTGTACTAAGTCTAAATCTTAAATATTACTGTACATTTGAAGACGCCAAAAGTGTATATCCATTAAGGACTTTCTTGGTAATAACAGTTTATAATCCCGGCAACCTTTCTCGATGACTCTGTACTTCTAGTTTTTCCATTGTATTGAACGGTATAGTGTTAACTTCAGGAGATATAGACCCTACTTCCGTTATGATAGTAATTGTCTAAATTTGGAGCATAAATATAGGCTTCGATAGGGAATGTTTACTTGGAATAAATTGCACTTTCAGGCCACGTAATTATTCATCTTTTCAGGGAAAGACAAACTCGACGCATTCCCTTACAACAACTTTCAAACAATAATTTACCTATACAGCTGTTCTGCATTTTGACGGCAATGCTCTTAAACTCCCTCCCGCGCATCCAACTGGGAACAACAAGCAGACAAAACATTCTCAGACGACCACCTACCAGCACTTCCACCTGCGTATAGTACCGTTTTGTTACAATAGCCTTGAATGACACGTGAGGTGCTTGCTCCGAGCAGAACAACTTGTAAATAATACCTTTTTCGACTATCGCAATATTACTCTGTTAAACGATGGTCAATCATCAAAAATTATCCTACACAGGTTTTTCTTTAAAAAAAAACTTAGTAATTAACCTCACATCTTAATATTTTGGGGCTATCAATAATAAATTAAATGATAATAATAATAATAAGTAAAGGGCTTCCACGTGCACGGCGCATAGATGATGTGGAGGTACCGTTTCACATTTTCCCGACCATCGGCAGGTGGGGAAATCAGTCCCACGCTGGCTTGCCTTAACCTCACAAGATGCCCAACAATACC
>JAGDQP010051689.1:0-13960 GCA_022664845.1 Lepisma saccharinum | reverse complement strand
CCTTCGTATAGTTATAATTAATTAAATAATAATAATAGTAAGGTCGATTTAATTTATAGAAATTCCAGGTAGGAAATCCCGCACGGCTTTCCGGGGGACATCCAGGGGACCTCCATACGGGATGAACTATTTGTATTGCCCACAGAGTTATCCCACGGACGTCCTTAGGACATCGCTATGAGAGCTTTTGAAATCTGACGTTAATGGGATCTAAATGGACATCCCAGGGATGTACTCTGCTATGTGGGAATAGATAGACCTGGGTAAGAAGACACTTTGATAAGAAACGAATTTGGGTAAAGACGGGAAGATTTTATATAGTTGAATGTTTCAAATTTCCAATAATTGGATAATAAACTTTCACAGAACGGAAATCACAGTAGCGAACACTATTTTCATGGCTGCTGATACACTTAATATTTCTCAGGACTGTAAATTTTGTATTTGTTGATCCTTTTATTAACTAATGACTTCGGGCCCGTCTCCATTTAACACGCTGTTAAGTTTTTAAAATTCCACAAACATCCATCCTTTAGTCGAACTTGTGAACTGAAGTGAGTACTCGACCATCGCGATCGGCTTTTCGCTTTCTCTTCTGAATATGTTATTGTATATTCTGATGTTAATAGTATAAGAATTCTTTTTTTTTATATAGGATGAATTATTCACATTCCACCATTGTATTTCTCCAAGCATGACTGTAAACCCTGTGAAGAGATTTACATTAATATTCCGGGCGCTACGGTTGTACTTGGGTTAGTCGCTTTCACTAGTTAACCCCCTTGCACTTTGGCAGCAAATTCTGTTTCTATTTTGCATACACCATTTTCAGATAGCAAAAGCAATGAGATACTACGTACGTTATATCTAAGGCTCGGACTATAATTTTTTATAAAAATCCGGTTTTACCTACTATACAACCTTACTTTCGGTACAGCACGTAAAAAATACAAGCAGTATATTTGAAATGCCTTTTATCCCTTACTGTACTGAAAAAAAATGAATTTCACAACCATCACTTAGTCTGTTGGTCTTTATTTAGCTTCTTTTGACCAGCTTGACAGAATATAATTTTGCCATCGCTTATAAATGTTGGATCCCCCTCGATCCACAACTGAATCAAGGAATATTTAGCTGTTTTTACCCTCGGCACCTACACAAATGCACACATGCTACGAGCTTCAGTCAAGGTATGGAACAGGTAAAGCATTCTCTCCTCATTGGCTGAATGGTGTATGACGCAACTGGCAGATACTGTCGTTAAGCAAAGAGTATCCGTTTAGAGAAATCTGTCTGTATTCTAGCATTGGAAATCGCCAGCTAGGTAACGACAACAACAGCCAATCAGCAATCAGGGCAAGTCATGCTATCACAGTGTCTCTCGCGACAGGGGAATTAGCCTAGACTTCACTAAGCCATGATATATATGGTAACATTTGAGATTTGCCTATCATGTAACCGGGAAATTTAAAAATGCTTATCGAATTCGACTTATAAGTTAGAACCAAACTTGTCATGCCATGCGAAGTACTGTGTACTGATTTTGTTTGGTGCTGCGTTTCTCTGACAGTAGGAGCGATACTCGTACTCATATTTCCCGGTCAGGGGTTTGCTCAGTTATACATGGATCTTTGGATAATTAAGTTTCCCGCAAAATCTGACAACGTCATCACCGGAATTCAAAAAGTGTTCACTGTTGTCCGGAATGGACCCATCTGAGCTTCAGTCAAGTTCAATATTTAAAGAATAAGTTCAGACCATTGACTTCTATCTAAAAGCGATACTGAGCTGATCGATGCCATTAAACATTTAATGAACATATGGAGTCAGGGAACGTCTTAATTCTTGCAGAAAGTGTAAATATTATTTTAAAATAACGTGTACGTAGCTTGGTACGTGCATAACTCAAGAATTAAATCATAACTAACGAACAGCGATAACAAGCGTTAAAAAAACTGAGAACTAAACACTTAGTCCACATTCGCTTAGACTTGAAATAGATGATCGAGGTGAAATGTTTGCTCTGGCGTTTATCTTTCGACACCAACCGATCAATCCAGTATCGTTATGTACAGCTCAATGGTTCCGTTCAGACACTCATAGAGATAGAAATCAAAGTAGTCACTGACAAACAATTCACTTTAACTAACTAAATGGCGTGTCGTGTCACTTTTAAGATACTATAGACGACTTCCCCTGTCCCGTACCTTAAAAGCAGCTTAGCACAAATGTGATGCTCTTTGTGCTAGGCGCTCTGTTCTCTCGCTGAATTTGCGTACGAATATATTTTGTTTCTAAAGAGTTCTAAATAATTAAATATTTGGTTTCTTAACCCCAAAATAATTGTTCACTGTCAAAAATCCTCAATTTTTCTTTTTAAGAATTCAGATAGCTATTTTTTTTTTTAATTGCTATATAATTTTGGCATGATGTTCAAGAACCCAAAAATATTGTTTACTGCCAAAAAGCCTCATATATATAAAACGTTCAAATAATTTTTAATTATTTCTATAAAATTTTGGTATTACGTTTGGGGGGATCCCAAAATAAAAAGAAACAATGAAAGATATAAAATATGAAACAGCAAACAGAATATTTTTTAATTGCAAATCCGAGCCTTAGTTATATCTCACATTGAAAAGATTTAATCACTAGTCTCGAAATATAATTTCCCGTGTATAACAAGTAGGAACCAAGAATTAAGTCCATGTTGCATACGATTGTTGAGTTACAGTGGCTGGAAACCTAATAAGGTCAATGAATAAATTGATGTCTCTTTCTAGGTTCAAAAAGATTGCGTGGTTGTCCCTCAGCTTTCTGTTGATAATCCATGGCACTAAAACATACATCCGAAATTGGGATTGGGAATCGGAGTATACTATTTTTATGGCTGGTTTGAAGGTGAATCAGAGAAATGCAAAACTATTCAACAACGTTGGCCACGCTCTGGAAAGTCAAGGAAGGTTTTCGGAAGCTCTTGAATATTTTCAGAAAGCGGTCAGGTAAGTCAACTTTTCTTTTTTTTGATTCGTAAAACTCCTTTGTTATTATTATTATTATTGAACTAACACGGGAATGAAACAACTGGGAGGTGGAAATATAGAACACAATGGGGAGGGTTCAGGGAGCTGTATACGAAATGGAAAGTAATTTGTGCAGAATGAATACGAATTGCGAGAGAACAAAAAAGGAAAAATGCCTGCGCGTGAAAAAAGTAGATGAAAGCAAGAGTAACGGTTGCTGTACTGGCCGTGTGGCTGAGTGGTATATCTCATCAAAGCAGCAAGAGCGATTGCCCCGGTCTCTCTCTCTCTCTCTCTCTCTCTCTCTCTCTCTCTCTCTATCTATCTATCTATCTATCTATCTATCTATCTATCTATCTATCTATCTATCTATCTATCTATCGATCTCTATCTCTCTCTCCTACAGTTAGTCGTTCATCTGCTCTCCTTTTCCCTGTAGACTGGGCGATCGTCTACTAACAGGCAGATTTGCCACAGAAAAGTGGGAGTCAGCCACAATATCTGTATACTTATCTTGCTGTATCTTAATGTTCATGTAGAAACTTTGGTATAAAATTGAACTATAAGGATAATTACATTTTGTTAAAAAATAACATTTAACCCACATACACATACACACACATAGAAATAGTTTAAATTTCAGAGTTATCAAGTTAATATACGTGTTTATATGAAGAGAAGTAAAGCCATCTGTTCACACGACATAGTGCTAGAGAACAGAGTTCAATATGGCGTACGAGCGCGTCAGAATATTTGATCAACGAAATACCAAAGCATCTCGGAAATTTTATGTGGGAACGACAGTTCTGGAAGAGTCCAGAAATGGAAACTGGAGGAAGAAAATAATGAATATATCGAAAGGAAAGAATATTTGATCTAAATCTTCGTCATGTTTATTTTGACAGTTTTTAAAAACACAAATGGGCATCGTGCATAAACAGTATATTTTCCCGTGGACATATTATGTTTTACGTAATTAAAGTGCTCTAGTGGCTACGATCTGGGACATCATATTGGCACTGTGAAGAGACACAGGCACAAACCCTGCTGCCGACCATATTGACTGAGGATTTTTAGAGTTCCCCCTCAGTCTCACCAGGCAAATGGCGGTATGGTATTTAGAGAAGTACAGGAGAGGTAGAGCATCATCTGAACTTGCTTAGCACACCAATGAATCATCAATCAGAACCTAAGTTTAGTAATTTGTTAAGATGTGAAATAATGATATGAGTTTTTATTTCACATAATTCCTTGTGGAAACAACATTTCAGTCTTTTTTTACACCCTTATTCCAATGAGAAAAATCTCCGTTTCCTTTCCACGGATCTTACTGCGGAAAATCATTTTATTTCGTTTTACATGTTAATTACATGAAAGACATTTTACACGATGTGTTGTCATTTTCAGTTCTTTTTCATTTGAACCGTGCTCATCCGCTTAATTAGTGGTCACTAGGAAAGGCGACGAGTCTAGAAAGAAGAAACTCATTATTACTTTCAGAAATTCAGGACCTAAATTCGACCACAGGATGTAGCAGAATAAATGCCGAAATGTTTCATACGAAATAAAATTACACAAAAACAGAACTTGATAGATATTCAACTTCCCAGATACACAAGACGAGTAAAACAGTTCCCATAGAAAGCAACCTAATGAACAAACCAAGATGTCGACTTGGATCTTAAGGGTAGCTTAAGTATACTAGACAAGCAAACTTTAAAGATGGATATAGCAGGCTTTGATAATTGGGATAAGAAGGTGTAGGAGGTTCATAAGTTGGTTCTTAAGTGTATATGGTATTTATTAGTGAGTAAATATCTGAAGAAAAATAGAAAGTATAATTTGAATTTGGTAAGCATTATGTGAAAGTAAATTAAAACTGAAATTCAACCAAGTTGCTTCAAATCATATAAAATCAGCTCCAAGATTCACGCAGCCCACAACTGATGTTCTGGATCACAATTATTTTCTAATTACCATCCTTTATAAATCTACAAAAGAGAGAATTGTCAGAATGCTAAGTACTTAATCATCATTATTATTATCTTCAGTATTTCTCTACATTTTTATGATAGTAGAAACTCAGAACAAACGGCCCACTTTCTCCTCCACCCCCGCCTCCAGTTTTTCTATCAGCATTCCTCGTCTGGCTAGCAGATACCAAAGTTCTTTTTCGTTGTAACGAAAATAACAGTGAAGAGGAAATCTTTCATTTGGAAACTCGTTGGTGTATCTGTTCCTGTACCCCCTAGAGTTTTTCCTATCAAACCATCTGTAAAGAGATGTCTTAAGGCAGATTCCTTAAATACAGTAAATTATTGTCATTGTTAGCTAGGTAAGTTTCTATTGTTAATCTTCCATTGTTTTCTTTGTTAATTGGTATTTGCTGTATCCAGGTATTACATATATCTTGTGATAATTATTGGTTACGTTCGTGATCTTTATCTTGTTTTGTTCTGCAGCGTACAACACGATGATATTGGAGCCCACATCAATGTTGGAAGAACATTTAACAATTTGAAAATGTTCAAAGAAGCTGAGGATGCATACCTTAAGGTAACAAAAAGTTATTTAAGTAATTAGAAAATGACCTCATTTAATTCCTTGTATTCAACAGCGGATTTAATGAATTTGATAACTGAAAATAAATTTTGTATTGGGTCTTGTGATCAGAAAAGTTTTTTAAGGCTACTTTTTAGAAAAATAAAATCCCATAGTATCAACATATTTTCCCCACCTATAACTTGCTACAAGAGGTAATAGAAGAATAAATTATGAATGTATATAAAATATTTTTAGCCAAATCATAAGTGTGCCAACAATCTTAAGGTATTTGTATTTAATTATTTATGTCAAATAATGTAATTTAATTGGGCTAATTTATAGCTCTTTTCTGACTTGACTAATATTATATTTTCTTCAACAACTAGTGAAGGTACTGAAATTATAGCACTACTTTCAGTTCATTGGAAGCTAACTAACTAACTCTGTTGCTTACGGAACTCGCAAGTTCATCGCCGCACTAACAAACGATCGCCATTGGATTCTATCCTAGGCAAGATGAAGCCTGTTTTCGTGACGAACATCTGCTTTTCTAAGATCTCTTTTAATATTGTCCCAATCTTCCTAACGGTCTCTTTCCCTACGGCTTGCCAGTCACAATGGAATATAATCGTTTTGCCCCCATGGCCCGTCCATCTTAGCCGTCGTCATTTCATTAGTCTTACAATATCGGGTGAATCAATACGATCTGTGGACTTCTTCATTAAGCGTTCTCCTTCTCCATTCTCCGGTCATTTCGTCCCATATATCTTCCTCAAAGCCTTATTTCCAAACACACTCAGCATATGTTCATCTGTTTGGACCGTACTCCAACTTACACGTTCCTAAATTATTATCGGCAGAATTATCGTTCTGTATATTTTCAATTTCAACTTTCTTGATGTTAATTGCGAGGGTAAGAGCTTCTGGACTTGATAGAGATATGCGTTGCCCGATGCTGAGCGACATTTTTAATTTTCCGTGACCTCATTTTGCTTTTTACACCTTGCTTCCGACTATTTAAACTTGTTTATTACTTTTATTATCTCATTCTTAATTGTTATACTTCGATTTCTTTCATTCTCTGTGTTTCGGCTTACGGTATATAAATTTTGTTTTCTGTACGTTCACTTTTAGGCCTATCTCGTGGCAAACTTCTAAGACATCGGTGTTACTCTGTAGTGCATCTGTATCGTCCCCTATAAAATCTACATCATCCGCCTACACGAACTGTTAGTTCAAATCATTCAGTGTTAGTCCTCCTTTATTTTTTGTATCGCACATTCTAGTGCAAAGTTAAAGAGTATTGGATTTAAAGAGTTAAAGGCATCAGATTGTTTTAATCCATTGCGAACCTCCAAACTATCTGGTATATTAATACCTATACGTGTTCTGCTTATGAAGTTCCTGAGACATATCCTTATACTAGCTTAACAAGTATTTTTCGGAATTCCAAATTGTACCAGGATCTTGTATATTTTTCCCTATTTGATAAAATCGTAAGCTTTTCTTAATATCAATGAACAATTCCTGACTGTGAGTCGTCTCATTGTATTCCCATTTCTTCTCTAATATATGTTTCAAGGCGAAAATCTGGCCCAACGTACATCTATTTATTGTAAATCCACACCTTTGTGTGGTAGTAACTTCCAAATATTTCATCTACGTATACACTTAGACGTGTTAGCAGGATATTTATTACTCAATACTTTGTAACATGTTGACAGTAATGAGATTCCACGATAATTATTACAGTCAGGTTTATTGCCTTTTTTCTTATGAACCAGAATAATTACTAAGGTTTCCCATTCCTTTGTAATCTCCTCTTGTGTCCATATTTTCTTGAGTAGGTCAGTTCGGGAATGTGGTATGTCTACTGTGGCTTTTTTTTCCAGAAATGAGGAAAAATGAAAAGAAAAAGAAAAAAAAATTGCAGACTTTTTAACTGGGATAGGACTTTCTGTTTAAGATTTAGAGTTTTCACGCTGATCATAAGTTACTGCTAAAGCCGAGGATATGAACCATGTAGGGATACTAATTAATATAATGTGTTAATGTATTTATATATAACTATATTTCTTTATATAAAGTTAGTGGTCGTGGATAAATCAATCTGGGAAACACCCGTTCTAAATTCCGTCAAATATGTTTTTATCATAAGTAAATCGTGTAGCTTTGAAATGATAGAAATAACTTCAGTATCTGGTAACAGTAATAATAAAAATACCAACAACGTAAAACACCGTTTACAATTACCGTAGGTTCAAATTTCGTAAAGACTTTTACTGGTATAATCGTAATAGAACTTACAAATCCGAATAGTAATAATGCCTGGTAAGACTTCACATAAATCTGGAGATGATATACTTTTCTTAAAAACCCCAAAACAGTCGTCAATGTGTAGTGTTTATATTAACGACTGGAAATAATAATAATAATAATAATAATAATAATAATAAAAAGGCTTCACGCACCAACGTGCGAAATCCTGACTTAAATGCATTCTTGATAAATATAATAATATCACCCTATAACTCTTAATTTCTCTTTTTTTTTCTATGCAATTGGGCTACTCAGTTCTTGCACCGTTTCTTCCTCTTTAATTAATTCAGCTGCGATTATCAATGTGGTGATTTGAAGTTTTGTCAATTTTTTTTTTTTCATTGCAATTTCGACCTTGATCTCGCTAGGTTTTTTGTATCAACGGTTCTGCGATATAATTTCAACATTCTCTGTTCACTGGTGTGTACTAAAGAAAAGCCTGTCTAAATAGCTTTTTCCAAACATCGAGAATTTTACTCGGATCCGCGAAAAGATCTCCACAATTATTTTTTTTATCATCCGTAGCCTCGGTTGTTAGTTCTCTTTTACAAACAAAATGGAGTGCAGCTTGCCATTGATGTTCAGCATTAGCCTTTTAACTTCTTCATAGAGTACCAGCAGTATATTGTTATCATTTTCGTCATCTTTTTTTTTTTTTTTTCGCAATCCTAGACTATACTGACGTAACATCTTCACTACAGACCAAAGTTACTTCAGCTAATTTTAAGATTAGTGTCTCAAAAATCTTTGGGCACTTCACAAGTCCAAAAATTCTGCTTATTCGTACTGTTTTTGTTTCTATGTATCCCTTCAGTAACTAGTTTGCACCATTTTTGATCTGCAGCTCAAGACTATCCTGAAAGATCGTGCATGGTCTGCTAGGTTTTTTTTTCTCTCTCTCTCTTTCCTTACGAAAATCAAGTAACACTTGCAGTACTATCCTTTCATTACTTCCCTCCTCCCTTTCAACATGTCTAATACAGTGAAACTTCTGTATAGTGGACAGTAACGGAGAACGTAAAGCTGTCCGTTATTAGGAAGTGTCCGCTATTCGGAAACAGCTTAGGATGCAACACAAGAAAAATTGGAGCATTTGTAGCCAGACGAAGATAAAATGCACGAAACGTCATTCCATTGTTCAACCAATCCTAAAAATGGCTACTAAACAATATGCACTTAAAAAAAAAAATTAAACGAAATACAAAAGAAATACAATACCTTACTCAACAATGCGCGTTAATGTTAGAAATCCTGCCCGTTATTGTTTGAAATTCCAGAAAATAGGAGAGTTTTATTCTTGGCTGTCCGCTATTCAGAAGTAACTTTTCCATTGTACCGAATGCTGTTCTGCCGGGAAATTGAAAAGTGGCCGTTATTTAGAGGTGTCCGTTAGGAGAAGTTTCACTGTATAACCTCTAGAAAATGTCTATACGTTATTTCTACTTTTACAGTCCATTTCTAACGTCCTAAGAGCGTATTGTATTTCTGTATTCTATTCATAATTGAATATTCCTCCCTAATCTGATTTGGGGTTCATGTCTCAAACCTGAAGAAGTTAAATAGAATCCAGAAACTTTTCTGTTCGTATCTTCGGACCTAGAATACTTGACTTTCAGGTCTTTTAAATGTAATTTCATTTGACGGACGCTATTTAGTGTAAATAATCTGCCTGTAAGAACTACAATGAATGATCTTAAATGTTTGTATAACATAATGCAAGAAACATTCCGAATGAATTACACTGTTTTCAACATCCAAGTACCCAAGCAGAACGCTAAACTGAAATATTTCTTGGACAAATAAAAGGTAAGATGTAGTCTCACTGCAGGGTCTTTTGCGTACAAGTTGTCGAATCTCTTAAGACATAAAGTATTGTTGTATAATCTTACGTACTGTATTTTAGTACCTTTTTTATATTTTAATTTTATTTTTATTATTTTTAGTGTTTATAGTGTTCCAGATAACGTCCACTTGGTGTATAATGACTGGTCCTATCTGAGTTGTTGTAAATAAATATATATCTGTGACGCACAAGGAGGCTATATGTTCAATGTAGGCACTTACGTGTTAGATCTCCAATTCTTCCGTGATGAAAACAATTACATTTGGTTAATCTTTAGGGTTCGTCTTCAGAATCACATGTAAAGGTTAATAAACAATAAGATAGAAAGAATATATATTGATATATATATACAGACGACAAGCTTGTTGGGTAACTTAAATTAATGGTTTCTTTTTCTATATATTTTATTTAAAAAAAAATCGCTTTTCTAGATACCTTATTATAACTTATTCAGCAAAAATAACAATCACTTTTCTAAATATTTTATTGAACAAAAATTGCAAGCAATTACTTTTCTAGATACGTTATTAAACAAAAGTAATAAACAAACAAAAATAACAAACAAGAATAAACGTGCTGTAAATGTTGAATTATGTTTAAGATGCAGTTATCATGTCTACTTCAATCGTTGCCCGATAAGAAGACAGCAGATTAACATACAGAGGAAATATCAAGCAAATGTGTATACTAAAAGTATTTAACCAGACGTGCCCTTCAAGTGTAGAATAGCGTATCTTCGTAGAAATATTTACTTCTGTTTAACCAACAGTAAATCCAATAAGTTATCAAATACTCTCTGAACCACATAAGAGAACGCTCAGTTCTCAATGTTGAGGACCAAGGGACACAAACACAAATATCACAATTCTAAAAGTAATTCTCAGCATGCAAACAGAAAATCCATACTTAACTGACTCCATTTTGGTGATCATTCCATCAGCAGAACCTTTAATCGGCAAGAAATTCATAGAATCCTACCATATTTGATAGACACCAAAAATCTATTTGTAATAATAGGTTAGAACGGGACGAACAATGTAAATAGACAACTTCTTCTTTTAACAAAAGAGCAACGATATAAAAGTGAAAAGTAAAAGTTGTGTTGTTGCCAGATCATATACAAAAAACATTGCACTCAGAGAATTCTCATATCACTTCAAAACCTACACAACATAGCAACTTATAAAAAAAAAATACCTTTCCATTATGTACATCTGTTTACACTATTTCTTTTAAATATGTACATACTTACCCCAGCAAACGAGCCTTCTATTATTGTTGTATTCTTTCCTTCTTTCTTTATCTCATATCTTTTATGTGCATTTCTAATGTGTTTGTTCTCATCATGGAAGAATTGGAGGCCTAACCAGTAAGTTTCTAAACCAAATGAATGGTATTTGTGCAATTTAATTCGTTGGTTTTTTTTTTGTTGTTTTTTTCCAAGTAATTAATTTATTGAAAATTGTTTTGTCCACTCAGGCAAAATCACTTCTTCCAAAAGCGAAACCAGGAGAATCATACCAAGCACGTATAGCTCCAAATCATTTAAATGTTTTTCTGAATCTGGCCAATCTGATAGCTCGAAATGAAACAAGACTGGAAGAAGCAGATCTTTTGTATCGACAGGCTATTAGCATGCGTGCTGATTATACTCAGGCATACATTAATCGGGGAGACATTCTACTTAAACTTAACAGGTATGTATTAGTAACACATACGTATGTTTGCTTTAAAATGAAATAGATAAAAATTTATTTATGGTAGTTTAATATCTCTTGTAATTTTTTTTTAATCTCGTAAAAATTAGACTCTCTCCTTCCTTCCATGAAATGTTTTTCTTTGTGTCTTTAAAAATGTAATCATCAATAGTTATGACCGTTTGAAATTATTATTTAGTAAGCCGATTAGAGTTACGTCATACGTTTGATCATTTAATTTTATGGGAAGATGTTTGGTCTATTTCGTGCCTATACACTTTTTCAAGTATAGAGGAGAGAGCGATGTTCACGTGTTCATAAAGTACAAGTTTGAAGAGACACTGGCGACACGTAGCGGACAAAGCATCAAAACTGGAGAACAACTGACTGCCGTAGCGCATTGTAGCGGAACTTGAACTAATAATAACTGTATAGCGTGTAAGTACAGGGTGGGATCGTGGATGGAAATGTGTTGAAAATGCAGAAAAAAAGGGAAGCTTAGAATTACTGAAGGTTAAGGCCAATTTTCATTTTCGCGCTCAAACCATGAATAGTCATTCTCCCATAGACGGCGTGTTGAGGTGCAAGTCGTAGGGGGTAAAATGTCGATTATGGCAACCAGGAAAGATATATCAAAATTGTTATTGTGGGACTCGGTGTGCATAGTACAGAAGTGACGATGGTTATTAATTCGAATGTTAAGAGCACAACTTGTTTCCTCCACATAAAAGGCATCACAGAGCTTGCAGGTTAGGATGTATATAAAATTAGGGGTGTGGCATGTACCCTTGGGATTGAGGGTGTACTGACCATTAGCAGTATTGTTAGTGATTGTGGGAGAAGTGATGAAAATGGAGCAGACCTTACATCTGAGTCTCTGGCATGTCTGTGCGCCGGTTTGGTGTGGTGGTAAGGAGTGATTCGTACGGACCAAGATGTTTCTAAGATTAGGTGGATGTTGAAAAACTAATGTAGGTTTGGTGTGGAATATTGAACTTGTGTGTGGGTCAGATTGGAGAATGTGGAAATTAGAGTGTAGGATTTGTTTGACCTTGGTTAGTTTAGGATGGAACTGGGTGATTAGAGCCGGTGGGTTGGATTTTTGAGTGGGTTGAATGTGTGAGGATGCACGGCGGATCTGTTTGGTTACGAGGTTAAAAGGGTAGCCTCGGTTGACTAGAGCCTCCTGGAGGCGTTGGTTGTAAGCTTCAGCAGCAGAGGTGGTGGAGTTGTCCTCTGAGGGCAAGGGAGAAAGGAATCGCTTTCTTGGTGTGGTAAGGATGGGAACTTGAATAGTGTAAATACTGCCTATGCTTGGTGGGTTTTATGTGAACCTTAAATTGCCCTCCCGGCTTTCCTTTCCTGCAAGTTATATACCTAGGTATATAAATACGTTTTCTATTTAAAAATGTGAAATTGACAAACCGGCTCTTTCGAAGGAGGCTGCGGTTGAATTAATTATTTTATTTTTTAAAGTTCGAAGAGGCCCCTAAGAAATATTAAGCTTTTGTAATTAAAATTTGGCTTGGATACTTAATGTTTTATGTATATACAGATTCACAAAATAAGCTGGTCAATATCGAGACTAGTAATCTGCATAATATTTTTAACTCTGAACCAATCGATATAAAAATAACGTTCAAAAAGTTGTCGCCTCGTAAATTCAGTCAATATTGCCAGGGAAAACTGGTTACACACTTGACAAATCTCCATTGACCATTTTCTGTGAAAATAGGTGTACATATTAGAGTCACTGTAAACATTGCTGACAAGCAAGAGTCCCCAAGTGCTATTCCTGAGTCGAGATTCTGAGTAGAGTAGGTTTATGCGTCTTGGTAGAATGTACTCAGCATTTAGAATATTGAAAAAGCGACTTTCGGACTTGCTCAAGATATTCTCATTTGAATTTGACCAAAAATGCCATGTATATGGTTGTGAATCTATGGGTATATTGTGATAGATATTAACGAGTATCATTACTTCAAAAGTTCCCATAGGATTTCTAGGTCAAAGTTCAACAACAAGATCGGGAAATCGAAATAGGCGTTTCTGTCTAAACCAGTGTTTTTTCCAAAGTGTGGTCAGCGGATCTTCGATGGTTTGCGAAGTTCATTTGGTGGTTCGCGAGCTGCCGTGGAGGTAAATATGTTTTCGCTGACAAATAAGGGCTTACGAATGGCCATGATGCTCTATGAGACAGTGTAAAGTGTGTGTACCTTGTACTGAACCTTCGTCGTTCCTGTTAAAATATCAGCCACCACAGATTTTACGTTTGGAATCCAACTAGAGTCTTCTTCACGAATAATATGTAGAAGATAATAAGAAAAGAAAAATAAAACGAACAGAAGAAGACAAGTATATATGTGTGTATGTTTGTAATCATTTGAAAAGAGTGTAGCCAGACAGACCCGTAACCAGCGTGAAACCTGGGGCGGGGGCAAAGGACATACGTTGCATTTGTTATTTCAATTTTTGGTTGAGTTATTTGTTTCTCTGTATATATATATATATATATATATATATATACAGAGAAA